>JASDQU010109659.1:104043-114687 GCA_032191745.1 Picea mariana | reverse complement strand
TTCTGATTCAATAATTAGTATTGATCCTGAGAGGGTTACTGCAATCCAAAATATTCAAGCTCCTTCTTCTAAAAAGGAGATTCAATCTTTCATGGGTAAAATCAATTTTGTTAGAAGATTTATCCTCGATTTTGCAAGAATGGTTAAACCAATTAATAAGATGCTTAAGAAAGATTGGTCATTCTCATGGAATGATGATATAAAAAAATATTTTGTAAAAGTCAAGAAAGCTATAAGTTTTGCACTAGTTTTGGCGAAACCGAAATTTGAAAAAGATTTAATTATCTATACTAATGCTATTGAAGAGGCGATATCTGATATCCTTCTTCAAAAGGACGATCAAAATAATGACCATCCTATATCTTACATGATCCAAAGTTGATCAGACGATGAATTTAAATATACTTTGATCGAAAAACATGCATATGCTCTTCTAAAAGCTATTGACAATTTTGGCCATTGTATCTTAGGCAAGCACACCTAGGTCAAAGTCCCTTTTCCTGCTGTAGATTTTTTGTTTTCTCATACTCATCTTTCAGAAAAACTTGCACATTGGCTTGCTAATATACAAGAACATTATTTCATGACAACAACTTCTCACATAATCAAGGGACGAGATCTAGCCTGACATCTGGCTCAACATCCTGAACCAGATGTTTCTTCTGAAAATGATTAGGATGCTTTGTCTGCACTTTTTCTTGTTGAACATGAAAATATTTATTTAGCAGAACATCCTTGGTACAAGGACATCATTTATTATTTACAATTTCAAAAATTTCCTAATAATCTTGAAAATCATCAACGCAGGAGGGTTCGTCTTGAAGCTTCCAAATATCTAATCTTGGGTACTTTCCTTTTCCACAAAACTGCTGATTGATTTTTGTTACATTGCGTAGACAATATAGCAGCTCAAAAATTTTTGAAACAAATTCATTGATCAATAGATTCAGGTATTCATATTGGTGGTCATTTTGATACAAAAGCCACCACATTCAAAATCTTGAGAACCGATTATTACCGACCCTCAATTTTTAATTATTCTTACAAATTTAGACAAGCTTGTGATGAATGTCAAAAGTTTGTAGGAAAAGAAAAGTTCTCTACCACGCCTTTACAACGAGTCTGTTAGCACTGAGAGTCACCCTCAGATTGCAAGAGGATAAGCCCAATGCCCATCAGAATGTTTGGTGGATGTTGGTTTTATGAGTGGAGGTCAAATGGACTAAACTCAGTACAAGAATGATTTTAGCACAGAAATTGGACAAGTAATGCATAGGGAAGTGAGGTCCTCATTAACAAAAGTCATTGTTTTGAGTTTAAGTGTGAGCATAAGGAAGACTTAGTGAGAGAGGTGAACAAGACTGCTATGGGCATCCGACTTTCAAGCAGCTTGGCGAAGAAAGAATCAGGCTCAAGAGCACTCTTGAACTCAAGTTTTAAACACTGAAATATGTCACAGTAGCATAATAATCAAACCTACATTATCATGCAGCTAAAACAACTCGACTAGATCCTCCATGCCCGAGTCTTTCATCATAAGGGGAAATGAGGTAACAAGGAAGCTGACTAAAACTGGTCACAACACTACTGTAATCAAACCTACATTACAATAGAACCACAACCCTCGACTAGATCCTCCATGCCCGAGTGTTTCAACATAGTTTGAACAAAGAGATGAAATAAGATGACTTCTATTAATGAGAAAGTCTCAAGTTTGATACATAACCAGAGAACAGTTCTAGCATAAAAAATTACATAGTAGGAAGCTCTGCTCAACCATTTGACCACCCTAACAAAATATTGAACTGATCTACTTATACTTAGATCCGTCCACAAATTCCAGGAGGGTGACCTAACACCTCCTTCAAATCTTTGCGTCTAAGTAGCCTTCTATCAGACTGTGTGCGTTTCCTCCTATTAGACGCAAACCAGTTCCAGTATGGACCTGCAGAAAGCTGACCACTGCTGTAATTTGCTGACAGTCCTACCTCCATAGCCATAACTTTCGAGCCTTCCATTTATGGATTGAGATGAGGTTTCAGCTACCAGTCCCTGCTTCATTAACTATATCTTTATCGATATTAGAGCGTGGCCAAATGACCCACAGAAGACCACTTTTCACAATTGGATTAGGTGTTGAGTAAGCAGGCAACCACAACAATTAATAATTGCTCGTTGGCTGACCCTTCCTCGGGATTGGAGCACGACAGGACAACTATCGGGTGACCACTTATCGATATGGGATAGGACATTAATTGTGCACATGATTTTAGGGCTCTGGGAAGTGGTTTAGGCTCACACCTCTTTTGTGCCCGAAACGCACCGCCGTTTTCCACGTCGCCACCTCGCAAAACAGTGGTTTGCATTTTCTCTCGCCCCTCCGATTTTATCGTCCATGCACGTTGCGGCCCCAAAATTATCTGAGGTCGTTGATCTGGGCGTACCAACTACTTTAGTGCCCCTACCAAACTTTATCCACCTACTAACTTTGGAGACCTTCCATCTACGCTTAAAGGTTCAACCACATCAAACTTGTGCAGGGGAAAAATTGCCATTGTAATTGAATTTGCCTACTTTATGCGTTGATGGCTGTCACCTGCGAACCTAAACAACTATATGTGATAACATTGGCTCCACAGGGGATGGCACGCTCCTTGCGAGCTTCCAAGAACACGCAGTTCCAGTTCCTTAGCTTTTGGGTTATGGAGTCTCTTATTTAAACAAAAAATGAAAGGAAATGGTAATTACAATGGTGGAAAGCCAATCATGGCTTAAACAAAATATTTCTTCATAAAATGCCCATTGACAGGGCTGCCCAAAACTTTAGAATCTTTCAAGCTCTGCAACCTATAGGTGTTATTCGAAAATACCTCATAAATCTTGAAAGCACCAATCCATAAGGCTTCAAATTTGCCATGTTTGCCTTTGTATTGCTTGGGGGCATCCCACTTGAGCACCAGATCCCCCAGCTTAAAACTCTCTTTTCTTGCCTTCTTGTCAAAGGCTTGTTTTATCCTCAGCTGGTGATCATGAGCTTTATCAAGCAACTGTTCCCTGATCTGTTGTACTTCTACCAATTGTTGTATCCTCCTAACCATATCATCAGGTTCTCCTTGGTAGCCCTGGAGGAATTTTGCCACAGGCAAAGCAAGTTGAGTAGGAAAAATAGCCTCCACCCCATACACAAGCTAAAAAGGGGAAAGACCCAGTGACCTCTTTGGTGTAACTCTGTCAACCCATAATGCAAATTTCAGTTGTGAGTCCCAAGCTTTCTTGTTGTCTTCTAACAATTTTTTGATTATCTTTATGAGGCTCTTGTTAGAGGAATCTGCTAAACTATTTCCCTGAGGGTAGTAGGGAGTAGAATGGATTAGTGTAATCCCATACTGATCATATAACTTGATCAATGGTTCAACTTTGAAGGAGGCAACATTGTCTGTAACAATCCTTCTTGGACAACCAAATCTGGACACGATATCTTCAAGGAAGCTAATGATTACTTTGTGAAAGGAACTTCTTGTAGGGATGGCTTCTATACATTTGGTGAAATAATCAGTGGCAGTGAAAATAGACCTGTGCTGGCCACTTGAGGCTGGGTGGATATCTCCAATGAAGTCAAGACCCCACTGTTGAAAAGGTCCAGAAACCTTTACAGGTTTCAATGGCAAAGATTTGAGCTACTGCTTTCCAGAAAATTTTTGGCATTTGACACAAGCTCTAATCTTTGCACAAACATCGGAAAAAAGGCTAGGCCAGAAATACCCAACTCTGAGGATTTTAAAAGCTGTCATGAAAATCAGTCATAGCTCTTTGGGCTTCTCGTGGGTCTAGACATCTTAACAGAACTCCCAAAGGATCCTTCTAGTACAAAACTTGATCAATGAGACAATATTTGATTACTTTGAATTTCAAAGCTCTTACGTTGTTTTTGTCCAAGCCATCAGGAGGCCATAACTTTTGCAGAAAATATATTAAGTCTTTATACCAGGTGCATTCTACCAAGTTGAGGGTGACATGAGAGTCTTCATCAACAATCTCAACTTGCTGATTTTTTGAGTTTATGTTCATGAAATTAATCCCCAAAGCCTTGTAGTTTGATTCAGCCAACAACTTGGCTAAACCTTGGCCTTTTACCAATTTAGTGGAGTTTATTTCAAGGTCAAATTCCAAAATTTTGGCAATCCATTTGCCCCTCTTCCCATCTATACCAGGCTAGATCAATATATCTTTCACCGAGGCTGAAGGAACATATACAACAATCTTTGAATGCAAAACATAGATTCTGAAAGCCTTGAGGGCTTTCACCAAAGAATATGCCTGCTTCTTCATGATATCATATTTCATTTCTGCATCCCTCAATGCTCTGCTGAAAAAGGAAATAGGTTGCTCTAACCCCTCTTTATTTCTTTGTAGAAAAACAACAACCAATGTATCAGATGAGGCAAAAGAAAATATCAAGAAATTCCTTAGAATAGTTAAGTTTGATGAGAACATGTGCTTCAGTTAAAGCCCTCTTGATTTGGCCAAAATAATTTCTAGACTCAACAGTCCATTTCACCTTGCTTCCCTTTCTAAGCATGGCTGTAATATGCTTAACCAACTTAGCAAAATTAGAAATGAATCTTCTCAGAAAATTGATTTTACCCAAGAAAGACTGAACTTGTTTCTTGGATATGGGAAAAGATAGGGAGTGGATGGCCTCTACTCTGCTTGGATCAATTCTTACCCCTTCTCCTGACACAATACGCCCGAATAATTTTCCCTCCTGCATAGAAAACAAATATTTCTTAGGATTGAGGGAGAGACCAAACCTTCTGCACTTCAGGAAGACCTTCAAATGATGACAATGCTCTTTATCAGACTTTGAGAACACTGTAATGTCATCCAGATAGATGACTACAAATTTATCTTTTTCCCCAATGAAGGCAATGTCCATGGCTTGCTGGAAGGTTTCTCCTGCATTCATCAGTCCAAAGGGCATTTTAGCATACATGAATGTGCCCCAAGGAGTAGTGAAGGTTGTCTTTTCTCTATCTTCAGGGAGGACAAATATCTGATTGTAGCAAGAAAAACCATCAATCATGGACATCCTAGATGAACCGTTCACTCTCTGCAAAATGTGCTCCATCTTTGGCAGGGGGTAGTTATCCTTTATGGAGCCCCTGTTCAAATTCCTGAAACCTACACATACTCTGATTTCCCCATTTTTCTTCCTCACAGGCACCAAATTAGCCACTCATTCTGAATATTTCAAGGGAATGTTGATCTGGTCGTCCAACAACTTCTTCACTTCTTTTTCCATAATAGTCAACAACATGGGATTTATCTTCCTAAGTTTCTGCCTGAAAGGTTTGGCCTCTTCTTTCAAATGGATCTTATGCTCAATGATGTTGGTGTCATATGTTCTTAAATATTCATATTTCCAAGCAAACACATCAACAAACTCCTTCAAAAGATTGATATACTCAGCCCTTTGCTCCTTTGACAAACTGCTAGACAATTTGACATATTTGGGGTCCTCCTCTGTTCCTAAATTGCATTCAGTCACATCAACATCTTCAGTTGAACCTTTAACCTTTACAACAACATCATTTTTGTCAAACAATCTCTCCAAGGGGACTAATCCCTTTGGAATATGGTTGATAGGTAACTGAACAATATGATGGTCAACAATTTTATTCAGAAAAACATTAGCATGAGGGATTTCTTCAGTATCCTGATCCTGATCAATATGCAAATCATAAAATTCATCCACAGTCTCAAGAAACCTTTTAATCTCAAGATCATCCTCAAAAACCTTCCAATGCTTGACATTGTCAGGAATAGAGGGTCTGTATTTTATTTCTACCTCATACTTGAGTTTGGGGGGAAAAGGGACCTTGAAATTACTTGCTGAGACAACCAATGAATCTTCCATAGAGTTCTCTTCCCTTGGAACAAATGAGATATTAAAAACCAAGAAGAAACTGTCAACAAGATCCCAGACTTCATTTCTATAGCCCCTTAACCTAGGGTGCTTAGCTTGATACCGATTTCTGACCTGATGGACAATTAACTCAGCATCTCCAAACACTGCTAGCTCCTCAATCTCCATGCCTTTAGCATCTCTCAAACCCAATACAAGAGTCTCATATTCTGCCACATTGTTCGTTGTTTCAAATTCAAGCTTATAAGATAGAGATATGGTCTCTTGGGTAGGGGAAATGAACACTACCCCAACACTAACACTCTCCCTAGAGGAGGCTCCATCAAAAAACATTTTCCAAACAGAGGTATTGGGAGGACGATATTTACAAGAGGATGCGGGTTGCTTTCTGATTTCAATAGGTGTATGAGGAGCATCAATCAGTTGTAGCATACTGGTTCCTATATCAGTATCAACTGCAAACATGGGGTGGTTGGTAGGATTTGCTTCATCACTAATAATGTAAGCAAGTTGTGACTCCCTATAAATCCTTCTATGTTCCCCCCCAAACACAGGAATGGTGGCATATGAAAGATCCATCTGTAAAGTCCCCCCTAGTATTTTGATCGAAGATTTGGACAAAAACATTCCAAACTTAGGGGGGACATCAACCACCACAATATCCATGACCACACTTTTCATTGGCAACTGGAACAAGGAGACAACTAGGTCTTTAATAACCCTGAGACACTTTACTTTCCTGGAATCAAAAGAGTACAGGTCATGGTAGGTTTTTATAACCTCCAACCCAAGCTCATCCATGACAGTCTTAGGCATGAGATTGTGAGATGCCCATGAATCCATCAAGTAGTTGTGTATCTCTTTATAATGAATGTTTAACGAGGTATAGAAAGGAGGGGAGGAGTCATCCCTATCCTCTACCAAAGGCCCTTGTATGACAGCTGGTTTTTCATCTTGGATATTGACTGAGTCTATGGGATGAAATGAAGGTTCAGGCTGTAGTGCTTTGGAGAGGTACCTCTTGAAATCCTCATTTTTAATTAGCTTGAAGAAAGGCACAAGGAATTTTTTATTTTGAATCTAATTCTCAAAGATTAAAGATGAGGGAGGCTTCAGAATCTCCCTCACTTCTGGGATAGGGCTCTTAACCATTGCTTGGGGGATTTGTGCCTCCTTTTTTTTGCTGCTAGCTGCTACATCCTTAACATGATGCTTTTTTCTAGTAGGATTATTAGGAATGCCATGTTCTCCTTCTTTCTTTTTGGACCTGAGGTTGTATCTATTTGGATTGCCACTTGTCCTTTCTCCCTTACTCGGTTCATTTAGTTGGCTGTCCATGAGAGACTCTTCATACGCAGACTGGGTCAGATGAGGAGATGAAGGGGTGTCACCAAGGTAATGGATTTCAGGATCTGCATCTTCTTCCTCTTCTTCTTCATCAATAACAAGGTTGTTTTGGAGAGGGGCTTGGATTTTTTGATCGTCCCTGTCCCTATTTATTTGGTCTCTATGGATAATATGAGGGGCATTATTTGGTCTTCTGAAATTACCCCTGTTATCAGTATTCCGGGTGTTCCTATAGCCTTGCTTTCCTTCAAATTTCAATTTCTCTACTTTTGCAGAAAGTGATTTTACCAATTTTGTCAGCTCATCTACTTGAGGGTGGGCAACAAAGGAACCAGAGGTTGAAGCTTCAGACCTTCCATTTCTTCTGTCTCTATCAACCTTACTCCTAAGTTTTTCAACTACCAATATATTGGACTTTACTTCAAGGGCTGCATCTTGCATATGAGCCAAGGAGGTAGCTCTTTTTTCTGTCAACAAGAGGCAAAACTCACGGTCAAAATCACTAGCATAAGTAATCTTGGCAAAGGTTTCCATAGGATTAATTTCGGTGGGAATCTTGTTGTACATCTTATTAAATATCTTAGATAAGTCTGAAACAGATTCCCCTTCTTCTCTTTTAAGTGATCCAAATTATGTAATATAATAAAGGAAATCTTTTTTATCCCCCCAATGTCTCAAAAATGAATCATCCATAGCTTCAATCCCATCAATAGATCCATGAGTCAAGCCCCTGAACCATTTTCTGGCCTCACCATCAAGGTTCTGAACAAAAACTCTCGTCCATACATCTTCATTCTCAATGACAAGGTTATCTGCATAAGTGTAAAAGGATGCAAGATGTTCCTCTGAAATTATGTCTTCCTCCCCTGTGAACTTGGGCATGTACTTGAGGTAATCTCCACCTAGGAGGGCATTTGTAGGCTGAGGTAGAACCAGAGGGGCATACCTAGCAGCCACTATGGCATCCATTATGTTTCTAGGAGGATTAGCACCTGCCATTAGAATGTGAACTGTAGGAGAACTAGGGGGGAGATGGAGTTTGGGTAGGTAGGACTGCAGCTGTGTTTCTAGGAGAAAGAGGAAGTGGATGGGTGTTGGAGGAAAATAATATGGGATTCAAAGGAAAATAGGTTTCCCCTACTTTAAATGCAACAACTTTGACAGAAGGGGGAGTAGGAAAACCCAAAGTGGGAGCATCTTCTAAGTTCCTGGGTCTAAACCACTTTACAATATCAGGGGAAACAAGGGTGTCAAAACTTTCTCCTTCCAAATGAAGACTAGAACAAGAAAACTTCCAAAATTTAAACTTATGGAAACTCCAACAGATGGTATAAAAGGAGAATTAGATGTAACTACTAGAGTTTTAAAAGAAGAAGTTTGTAAATTACCAGAATCACCTGGTACATCAGCTGAAAGGCCTTCTTGAGAGGTCTTTCCTTTCTTGATAATCTTTTCTGGGTTAGCTTCAGCTGTTGCCAGAGGCAGTTGTGGAGTAGACCTCTTGTGTCTGCCTTTGGGAGCCACAACTAAAACAATGGAGTCGCCAGGTGCAAGTTGCAATCTTCAAGGTACTGATATCTGATGCACCTTTAGAATCATAATTTCTTTGTCATTCAATCCCAGGGAAATGTCTTCAATTCATTCCCCGGAAACGAAGCCAAGAAATTTTAACACTGAGAGTCACCCTCGGATTGCAAGAGGATAAGCCTAGTACCCATCATAATGTTTGGTGGATGTTGGTTTTATGAGTGGAGGTCAAATGGACTAAACTCAGTACAAGAATGATTTTAGCACAGAAACTGGATAAGTAATGTACATGGAAGTGAGGTCCTCATTAACTTCAGTCAGTGTTTTGAGTTTAAGTGTGAACAGAAGGAAGACTTGGTGAGAGAGGTGAACAAGATTACTATGGGCATCCGACTTTCAAGCAACTTGGCAAAGAAAAACTCAAGCTCAAGAGCACTCTTGAACTCAAGTTTCAGACACTGAAATATGTAACAGCAACATAATAATCAAACCTACATTATCATGCAGGGACAACAACTCGACTGGATCATCCATGCCTGAGTCTTTCATCATAAGGGGAAATGAGGTAACAAGGAAGCTGACTAAAATTGGTCACAACACTACTGTAATCAAACCTACATTACAATAGAACCACAACCCTCAACTGGATCCTCCATGCCCGAGTGTTTCAACACAGTTTGAACAAAGAGATGAAAGAAGCTGACATCTATTAATGAGAAAGTCTCAAGTTTGATACATAACCAGAGAATAGTTATGGCATCAAAAATTACATAGTAGGGAGCTTTGCTCAACCATTCGACCACCCTAACAAAATATTGAACTGATCTACTTATACTCAGATAAGTCCACAACTTCTAGCAGGGTGGCTTGCCACCTCCTTCAAAGCTTTGCGTCTGAGCAACCTTTTGTCAGACTATGCGCATTTCCTCCTGTCAGATGCAAACCAGTTCTAGTATGGACCTGCAGAAATTTGACCACTGTTGTACTTTGCTAACAATCCTGCCTCCATAGCCATAAATTCTAAGCCTTCCATTTATGGACTGAGCTGAGGTTTCAGCTACCAGTCCCTGCTTCATTAACTGTATCTTTATCGGGATTAGAGTGTGGCCGAATGACCTGTAAAAGACCAATTGTCGCAATTGGATTGGGTGCTGAGTAAGTAGGCGATCACAACAGTTAATACTTGCTCGCTGGTTGACCCTTCCTCGGGATTGGAGTGCGGCAGGACAACGATCGGGCCACCACCTGTCGATATGGGATTGGACATTAATTGTGCACGTGATTTTGGGGCCGCGGGAAGTGGTTTAGAGTCACACCGCTTTTGCCCCTGAAACGCACCACCGCTTACCACGTCACCACCTTGAAAAACAGTGGTTTGCATTTCGGCCCAACCTTCCGATTTTATCGTCTGTGCACGTTGTGACCCTGAAATGGTCCGAGGCCATCGATTTGAAAGGGAACCGAGATCTGGGTGTGCCGACTACTTTAGCGCCCTCGCCAAAATTTATCCGCCTACTAACTTTGGAGACCCTCCATCTGCGCTTAAAGGTACAACCACATCGAACTTGTGCAGGGGAAAAATCACCATTGTGATTGAATTTACCGGCTTTATGCGCTGATGACTGTCACCTGCGAACCTGAACAACTGTATGTGATAACACAGTCCTTCCAGATTTCCCTATTTCTAAGTGGGGATTAGATTTCATTGGTCCTATTAAGCCTTCATCTTCTACTGGACACATTTTTATCTTAAGAACAACATATTACTTCACCAAGTGGATTGAAGTTGTACCACTCAAGCATGGACATGATGAATAGGTAATCACATTCTTGGAATCTAACAT
>JASDQU010109659.1:39892-61864 GCA_032191745.1 Picea mariana | reverse complement strand
ACAATATTTTGGAGCCCCACCTTGGTAGGGGTTCAGGGGAAGCACCCCTGAAGAGAATTTTTTTGGGAAAATTGCCTTGCAAAATATTGTAATTTCATAGTCAATATGAACTGTTCATCATTAGGTTGTACATATGACAGTACAAGTTATGTTAGGGTTTTTTTCCCTATAATGAAACCATTTATTATGTATGAGGGAATTGCATTGTGGTGAGAGGTGAGTGAATATTGTATTACGAGAGAGGAGATTCTGAGAAAAAGAAGAGGAAGTTGCAACGAGTGTGATGTAGGTTGTATCCCTTCATTTGTTGGATAATAATAAAAGAAGGACTGGGAATTTCTTTGTTGGGCGTAGCCCATATTGGGTGAACCACATATATTTGTGCCTCTATTGTATTTTGTATCTTTTGTGTTTTATTTCCACATATGTTTTTGATTTATTGTTCTATGATCCTCTTTTCTAACAAAGGTAATGTACAATAAAGAGAACATTAACCCTAAATTAGAAGGTCAAAAATATCATTCTTTTATTGTTAAATTAAAGATGAAACAATATTGTTAAAACAAGTATGAATTACCATGAGTTGTATTGGGACAAGACCTAAAATGTCTTGGAAATAAAAAATATTTTATYTTTATGATATTAAGAAAATGGAGAATTAAAATTTTATAATTTTTTTGTAATATTGATGATTTTAATAATTTATTAATTCATAAAAACAAAAAACAAAAATTCTACTCTCTGAAGTGGATTTCCTAACATGTATTTGAAGGTATAACAAAKAAAGAGGGGACAAATTTAATGCAATATATCATAAGAAAATAAATTTGAAAACAATACTCCTTAGATACACATTCCTTTCTTGTTTGTTCATCCTCCTCGCCATGATTGTGATCACTTCCACATGTTAATCATACCTAGTTGGCACAATATTTGAGTCTAAGTAGAACATTAAGAAGAGGAAATTGTATACTCCCTAGAAGAATTGTTTGACCATCATCCTCACATGGCTCATTAGGGTTGGTGTCCTCTTGTTCTTATCGGGAAAATTGGTCCCAAGGTCCTTATCTCGGTCTCATAGTCATGGCATCATCTTAGGTCATTATAATATTAAAATAATCTCTTAAGTGAGATAAATTTATTGGGAATAAGGAGGTACTTATAAAAATGGGAGAGTAGACATTTTCTTCACACACACAATAAATTGTTTCTTATTAAATTAAGAACACATATTTATACATGAAGCTTTCCCGCAACTATACATCAAACTCATGAAGGAATATCTCAAACACAAACTAATATTAGGATCTAATAGTTGGAGAAGATCTCTCACAACCAATTAGATCTAACAAAATCCTAAATAATATAATCCCACATTAAACATAAGACAAGTAGGAGTTAATATATATCTCGAACACCCTCCCTTAACAAGTACTTGTCTTGATCTCTAATCTTTTTCATCTCCATTTGGTATATTCTTCATTAACATCTTTATCCAGTACTGAAATCTCGTAGAATGAGCTCCATCACACAACCATGATTCTAAGATATCACTTGCTCCATTGAAGATACAATTGCTTTAGACTATGAATTTTGTATTTGTAATGACTGGACTACTAATCATTATATTGACATACTTCCATCTGTCGAAATACATAGCTCATTGTATTCAAAAGTTATCTAGGAAAGAAATCTTGATATTGAATGTATCTATAAGTCAACCTTACAACATGACCTATTTCTTTCATCATCATAAACTGTAGACACAACCTAATTGTAGTGTTCTTGGGGCACCACATTCGCCAATAACTACAATATTTTAAGTTATCTTACCCTATTCTAAATACTATAGACATAACCAGTGGCAGTGTTCTTGGGGCACCACATTCACCAAGAAACATAATCTCTTCGACTATGTTACACAAGCTCTTCAAAGCTTTCACAATATACATACCCAATAAAACAACGAATTCCACACTCAACGATTTGTTACTTATTTGCACAAAAATATGGTGGATATGGCTCAAATCTTAGGATGTAAATGATGGTTGTTATTTCTCCTTGCACCGATATCCAAAGGTGGAGTTTCCCATGTAAGGAAAAGTAATAGAATGCACTTTAGTTACAGTTTACAAGATAAAATGAAAACAAATCCTCGACTCTTGCACACCTACATGGATTTTCTTTGCCCCATAATTATTTGATACAATGAGTCAAGAAAATCATTTCTCTTTCTTCTTTAGGAATATATCTTTGAGTAAAACTTTATAGCTTGGACTTCCACTCCAAATCACTGAATCATGAGCTGACATAGTGAGAATATCTGCATAGGATAAGTGAATGCTTGAAAGGCACTGACCACCACAACTTATATTGTGGATCTATAATTTGTGGCACGTTGGTTTAACTACTATAAATGATGACTTTTGTATATTACCAGATATTACACTACAACATACACGTTATGAATGGACGAGCTCAATGTAATCGCAATGCACAACAACATCTATCTCTAACTCTCCTCACACACATAAGTAGTGGCAACTACAACAATAAAAAATGTTCACACAATTTTTTTTACATGAAACAAACAAAATAAATACAACACAAAGACAACTCAACACACTCTACTCTTCTACATATATACAAATGATTAAAATTGCGTAATTTCCATGATCACAACCCCTATCGTGAGAGAATATGGGTTGTATCAACTCTGATACCAACTTAGAAAAATGGGAGAGTAGACATTTGTTGGACATATTGTCATTGATGTCAACGGTCAATGCCATTATGATGTGATGATAAGTTGTTATGATGAATTGTCATTGTTGATTTATCATAGATGAAATTGTCATTGATGTCAACATTATACCAGTTAGCGGAGAATGTCAAACAATATGCAGAGATCAAAGCTTAGAAGGAAAAGTGCATTGAAAGTATGCAAAGAATGAGAATGTCAAACAATATGCCGAGATTAAAGCTTATAAGGAAAATCACATTGCAAAAACATGATCATATCAAGTTGTGAACATCGGATATACAAGCACCAAATCAAGGGCAAGGATTGATTGCGGAGCACAAAGGGAGAATTATACTATACGTTATTTCCAATCCCACAATTATTATAGATCATCAGATCTCATCAATTCAAAGATAAACGATTGTGGTTGACCCAACAATAATCACACAAGTTCAATTACAGAGTTTGGGCGATGAATTAAACCACACGCAAGTTACGATTCCACAATCCACATCGACCGTTGCATCAAGTTAAGTGGAAGGATAGGATATGTGAAGACGAAGACTGTCTAATCTATTCAGAGCATGCCAAGGTAGCAGTGGTCAAATTCGGTGCTGACCACTTCAAGAGAAAAGGGTTGAGAACAAGTAAGATCACCCAAAGGTCGAAGTACCAAAGCAAATTTGAACCGCCCGATATGAAGAGCACTTCAAGAGATATCAGGATCGTCAGATCATGTTTAATGGAAGGACAACGTAAGCCACAAATGTCCCAAAATAAATGTAAGATGTCTGATATGAAGAAATACTTCAGAAGATATCCTGACCATCAGAACGAGGAAAGTAAAGGCCCAAAATCCTGAATAGTTGAATTCCCGACAACTGTTGGATCGTGTTAAGCCTTTTCGGGTTAAAGAATGACCATTAGATGAAGTCAAGTTACTGGAGGTTTACACTTCGAGGAATCTCACTTCAGGAGAACTGGAAAGTGGAGAAATCGAATTACCCGAAGTCCTGAAGGCCAAAGTTCCGAAGTCACTCTCAGCTCAGCTGTCGATCTGAGATACATTTCAGGAGTTAGGACAACCGTTAGATCTAGGAGAATAAAATGTGCCACATGAGGATATCCACGTCAACAAGGACATGTGGCGCAATCAGATGATGACAAGTGTCAAAGTGCAGTTGGAATTTTAGGTATGTGTAAGTCATGAATCTAAGTGACATGTGGCAACCACTCAATCAATGCCACGTCAAAAAGTGGTGTCAACAAGTTACATCACGCTGAGATTTTTGTACTTCGGGAGTTTCATCACCAACAAATACTCGAAGTCCCGAAATTCTGAAATAAACGAGAACCATTCATTGTGCGAATAAAATCCGATCGTTTGATCTACTTCGGTGAAATGAACTCTGAAATATTGAAGAAATGTGAAGGAAAAATCACGAAGCACCGAAGGCCGGAGTCAACATTAACCATTGATCTACTTCATGAGATTTCCCAACCGATGATCACGTATAGTGGAAGGATAGTGTAAGTAGAGGTGTTAACCGACAGCAAGCGATCACCACCGCTTTATGACTCATTTGGTAGGTAATAACTTTAGAGGAATTGCTACTCCAGACGAATAGATGAAGTTCCAAAGTAAATGAGAACCATCCAGCTCATCGTAACATTAAAATGTGACCGTCGATCTTGACAAGTGATCAAGCACTTCTTTAGCTCAACGCCTGGTGACCACCTGTGGTTGTATGGAATAAAGAAACAGAGGGAAAAAGAAGAGGAAATTCTCAAATCAATAAGCCCGTGGTTTTGCGCATATGGTCATATGTAAATGGTTTGAAGGAAGCGCCTCATAAAGATTTAATTCGACGGAGAGTTAACACTAGAATAATACAGAGAATTGATAAAAGATCAAAATATGATCTGTTTTCAAACTGAGAACACAATCGAAGCATGAGTACGCTATAATGAGTCAATCCATGTTCGTGATAAACTCATGAAGACAAAAGAACCGACACATAGTCATGATTGAAAGAGAGTTAATTCATGAGCATTATGAATAAAGGATAAAATAAAAAATGATATTAAATTAAAGATTAATATTATCATTTAAATGAAAAGGTACAATGGTTCAAATGTCAAAAGACACAATGATTCAAATTCACACCAGTTGGAAGACTGTATAAACAAGAAGGAATAGTGAGAAGAGGTGTAGTTGAATTTGTTGAAGTATATATATTTATATATAATGGATTGAATGAAGGTTCATTCTATCAGGTTGATTCCTGTTTACAAGTTGGGTCTTGTATGAGGATTGGATTCCTCACATCTCAGTTGGATCTGAGATCAACAAGTTGGGACTTGTTATGAGGGTTGGATTCCTCATTTCTCAGTTGGATCTGAGAAATACAAGATGGGTCTTGTAACAAAGAGCTGGGTCTCTCATAATTGTTTGAAGATGATATTCAAAGATTGATCTTATGTATTCATTCAAAGTTAAATAAATAAATAAAGTATTTATTCTTTTATATATTGAATGAGAAAATGAATAAATATTTGTTGTTCATTTAATTTATGACCATTGAATCACGAGCTGAAATAGTGAGAATATCTGCATAGGATAAGTGAATGTTTGAAAGGAACTGACCGCTACAGCTTATATTGTGGATCTATAATTTGTGGCACATTGATTTAACTACTATCAATGATGACTTTTGTATATTACCAGATCTTACACTACAACATACACATTATGAATGGATGAGCTCAATGCAACCACAATGCACAACAACTTCAATCTCTAATTCTCCTCACGCACGTAAGTAGTGGCAACTACAACAATAAAAAGATTTCACATAGAAAAATTTACATGAAACAGACAAAAGAAATACAACATACAGACAACTCAACACACTCTACTCTTCTACATATATACAAATGATTAAAATTGCGTAATTTCCATGATCACAACCCCTCTCGTGAGAGAATCAGGGTTGTATCAACTCTGATACCAACTTAGAAAAATGGGAGAGTAGACATTTTCTTCACACACACAATAAATTGTTTCTTATTAAATTAAGCACACATATTTATACATGAAGCTTTCCCTCAACTACACAACAAACTCATGAGGTAATATCTCAACCACAAACTAATAATAGGATCTAATAGTTGGAGAAGATGTTTCACAACCAATTAGATCTAACAAACTCCTAAATAATAGAATCCCACATTAAACACAAGACACATAGGATTTAATATCTCCAACATAGGTCTATGTTTCATGGTAGGAGAATTATTAATTCAAGTATGTAGTATTATTATGTATATAGATTAAATCATCGATGTGTTATTAATATGTTAATTTTGTAGTACTTCGTGTACCCGTGACATAGCGCATGCATTCATATGATGTTAAAGAATACCCTTAATTTCACTAGATATTAATAAATACCTCCCAAAATCCTTTTGTTGGACCCCCCTCCCAATACATCTTTCCAATAATAAAAACCCCTATTTTTATTAGATACCCTTTTTTATACCCCCCAATACCTATAAACCCCCCCCCGTACGTTGCATCCCCCCAATACCTACAATATATTAACCTTATTTTAACAATTTAAAAACCCCCTTTATGAATGACCATGATAAGATATTGATTAACAAGGTGAAGCCCCCGTGGGTATAATTTTGATAGAAATTTTAAGTATGATTAGAGTTTTATCTTGATCAAAATTATTTGCATGGTGTAAAAATGTTTACAAAGGTTTTGTCCAATTTTGAATCAATTCAAATCTTTAAAAGAATTGATTAAAGTATCGAATTGATAAAAACTCTAACCTGTTATATTGTCTAACTCTAATCATTAGAGGGATTCCGTTTGCTACATGATTAAACATCTCCCTTCTTTTACTTCTTGTCAATATATTGTGATGCTCATAATAATTGTTGATTGAGATTTAATTCTTCATTAATACTCTTCTCCTCTTATTAGGATCCAAGTATATTTATGAAGCCCAAACCACTAGGAAGCAAGGTTTTTAGTGTCAATTTATGGGTCAAACTTGAAATAAAACCTTCACTAAAACCTATGTAATTAGAATAAGAGGTTTTTACAAATAATTTTGTAGATATTTTATTAGAGATTTTAAGAGGGATTTTGACTAGGGGTGGAGGTTTTCATAGAGATTTTTTTGGTAGCGTTCTTATACAAAATTGGTGCACCAATGCACTATAACATCTCACTCTTGCGAGTACATGTTATTGACTTATTCCTAGAGGACACTTGCGTGCAAGTGATCCAGTTATAGTATATGGTTATTTGTTTTGCTTATGGATTCTTATGATGATGTTGATGGATTATGATTTATGTTTTTTGATATCTATGTATTGACAGATGCTATTGACGAGTTTCCCCTTAGTGTGCATGACACTTGACAGATTGAGGATAACGAAGGCATCAATGGACCTCTTTGGACTCTGGATTGACTAAGGGAGTGGATTGTATTGGTTTGAGTATTTCATTTATGCATATGTGACATATGATCGATTATATTATGATGTTGTTTATGGATCATTGAAAAAGTTTCATTGATGGATGCAGGCTGGTGATTTCATTCTAATTTAACTCACATAAGGAGTAAAGGGGCCATGCACAAAAACCAGATATTGAGGGAGAGGTGTGGCAACATCCCTGACACACTCCCATCGTGACTTGAATTGTAGGTTAACAATTAGCTAGTACGAGAGATTCACGATGTCGTGAGGGAAGACTGAGACAGTCGCTCACAAATATTTCTAAGGGGTGTGCAATAAGGCAGGGTCCTTATTCCTTAGAATCCCTTAGTCTCTCACAAGGTCGTCTGAATAGAGTGCTGACTCCAGGGGTTGGAAAACTACTAAAACCAGTCAAAGACGAGTGACACCCTTAGAGCACATAATGCGTCTTGAAGGGTACGTTGCGTAATTAAAAAAAAAAAATTGGATCAAAGGCGAGTGGCACCCTTGGAGCATTGAGTGCATCTTGAAGGGAAGATGACAGAAATAAAATTGAGTCAAATAATCTAGATGGCCTAGAAAACAAAGAGCGAATAATCAAACCCTATAAAATCTTTAAGCATTGATGGCTTTAATTAATTAACTAAGGATTAGAAATTACTATTGTGAATCCCCAAATGAAAGTCTAAGCCTTTTAAAAATTTAAGCCTAAGTCTAAGCTTGGTGAGAATACTAAAACTAAGTTACAAATTAAATAAAATGGGAAATAGGTAAACCAATTCAAGAAATTAAGAAAGATGTAATAAATTAAAAAATTAATACAATACACATGTGTGCAGAAAATACCAAATTAGAATTTAAGATAAGAAAGGAATAAAGCATAAAAGAATGTGTAAGCATAGAAAGGTATCCAGAGTCTAGTAAACACTAGTCTAACTAGAGAAGAATCCTATTTTAACTCAACTCATTTTTAGAAAGGCGCCAGTCATTTAATTGGAAATAAAGGGAATAAAGAGACAGCTAGGAGTGATTCAAGGAGCACTTTTAGGAAGGGTAAGGGAATTTGAATTTTATTAAAATAAAAGTATGGAATTTTCTTGTGCAACTTATGGAGAGGGTGACACGTGTATGGGGGAAATAAGTCTTAATTAATTATCTAAAAAATGAATTAAATGTGCAAGTGAATGTGTCATTAAGGAAACTCTTGTAAAACAATGGCTGAGATGAGGATTTGATCATCACTGGTTATGGGAAAAGTTATGTTGTAGATTTTTTGATTTGTTTTACTTGTGAGAGTTAGGATACCCATCTTGAGAGAGAGTGGCGGCTCTACCTTGTGAGACGAGCTAGGAGCTAGAAGATTTCTAGTTGTGTGTGTGCATGGCCCCTTTGCGACTCAGGGGGATAAGGGGGAAAAAGAGTACCCCCAACATTGGCTGGGAGGTACCGATGAAGTTTCTATTGTTAGCAAGCGAGAGGACATGAGGAATGTCGACCGCCGAAGAAAATATCTAAGTCCGAGATTGTCGGATATAGTATTCCTATTCAAGATTTTAATTGTAGTAAGATTTACATTTACATATGCATCGTTGCGATTTTCTTGTTGATGATTTTAATGCTATATATATATATATATATATATCGTTGCGACATTCATGTTGAAGATATTAATGGTAATAAGGTTTAAATTTTTATATCTGTACCAGAAGCAATATCCTTTTCCTATCATGTCAAATCCCAAAAATAATTATTATCACCCTTTCCTTCTTGAAAAGAAGATAGTTTTTATTTGAGTGATATCCACTTGAAACCGATCGCGCGAGATAAACACAACTACCTTCTTACGATAACTTACTACTGTAGCTAGTATTCTAATGCACTGGAAGGTTTTTCCTTCTCGTGGAAATTAGTGGATATGGATGAAATCAATGCTTAAGTGGTGTTTTCATTAGGATTTTGACTGCCCCTCCTTCCTTCAGAAATTATAAGGAGTAGTTTTCTACTTGGTTTATCGATTTTATTGGGTGTAAGGAGATCATTCAACAATTCACACTCCATTTAAATATGGAAAAATAAATTCAACAATTTTTCCTTTTTGCTAAGAAGCTCAATGCTTCAGTTCTCACCCGGCGTAGGCTTCATGAGCTCGTTTCCTTAAGGGTATGCCAAGTCAGAAAGGTGATAATTACCTATTACGATTGATTCTCCTGTTTTAGAGTTCACATGGATCCTCCTTACCCTTACCAAGTATCAATCCATGTAACTCAAACCCTTTTTTTCTAGAGTTATCACTGTTGGAAACAATGACAACAAATTATTCCATGAATAGGATTCTAGATCCTATAATCTAGCATTGGTTGTAACCAATACAACCAAGTTAGAATATGGATGAGTTTACATTTAATAATCAGTTTCTAATGTACATTGCTATAAATTGATGTATGCCCGTAGAGGCTATGTAAGTGAGGAGTGTGAGCCTGATGTAATCTCCATTAGCTGAATAATAAGACAACTGGTACCTATGCTTGGTGGACATAGCCCAACTTTTGAGTGAACCATGTAAATTGTTGTGTTTCTTGTTTGCATTCTTATTGATTGTCTTATGTTAATTTGTGTTTCCGCATTGGCAAATTATAACAAGTGGTATCAGAGCTGAGGAGATTGTAGACTAGTAGATCCACTCGCTAGAAGGGGTTGGGTTGAGATAACTATTTTTGTGGCATTAACGCTAAGCACCTTGTTGGAAGGGAGTGTCGGTGCTAGGCAAGAGGTGTAGAGGGAGCGCTGATCATAATTCTTTGAAGGAGCGCCGAATCAAATCATGCGACAACGATATCTGAGAACGACAATGATCTTGTTTTACTGTGGAATCAACAGTTGGGTCATATGAGTGAACAAGGATTAAAGGTATTAACTGATCGCAAGTTACTTCCTAGTCTAAAGTCTTTAAAGTTAGATTTATGCAAGCACTGTATTTATGGAAAACAAAATAGGCAGAGATTTAAAACCGGAAGACACACCAGTGAAGGAATCCTTGATTATATCCATTCTGATGTTTGGGGACCATCCCCTACTATTTCATATGGAGGATCATCATATTTTGTAACTTTTATAGATGATTTCTCTAGGAAGGTGTGGATCTATATGTTAAAGAGTAAGGCTGATGTATTTACAGTTTTCAAGCAATTTCGAGCTTTAGTGGAAAAGAGCACTGGTAGATCCATTAAATTTTTAAGAACTGATAATGGTGGTGAATTTACGTCAATGGAGTTTTAGAATTATTGCAAGGAATTTGGGATCAATAGGCATAAAACCACTGCCTATACTCCTCAACAAAATGGAGTTGTTGAACGCATGAACAAGGCTCTTTTAGAGAGAGCAAGGAGTATGCTTAGTAACGCCAATTTGCAGCAATAAATATGGGTAGAAGTAGTAACTACAACTTGTTATCTGGTGAATCAATCACCATCAACATCAATAGAATGCAAAATTCCCTAGGATTTATGGACAGGTCTACAGGAGTCAAAAATCCTCCAAGAAGGTATGATGATTTTGTTTCATCAGTTTCTTTAAGTACTAATGATGATGAACCTTTGTGCTATCAAGAAGCTATGAAGGGTTCAAACAACAATAAATGGAAAGAAGCAATGAAGGATGAAATGAATGCATTAGAGAGGAATGCTACATGGGTTTGGGTAGAACTTCCAAAAGACAGAAAAACTGTAGATTGCAAGTGGGTCTACAAGCTGAAGAAGGTTGTTGATGATAAGGTGGAAAGGTATAAGGTAAGGCTGGTTGCGAAAGGATATTCTCAAAAGGAAGGTATTGACTTTCATGAGATTTTTTCACCAGTTGTAAAAACTGTTTCAATTCGAATTGTGATATCATTAGTTGCATTGTTTGATTTGGAGTTGGAGMAACTAGATGTTAAAACTGCTTTTTACATGGAGATTTGGATGAGGAAATTTACATGGAACAATCGGAAGGGTTCGTTCAGAATCACAACAAGAAATTTGTTTGCAGGCTCAAGAAATCATTGTATGGTTTGAGGCAGTCGCCCAGACAATGGTACAAGAAATTTGACTCTTTCATGGTGAACCAGAATTATACATGGAGTGAGTATGATCATTGTGTTTACCTTAATAAATTGAATAATGACATATTCATTATCTTAGTATTGTATGTTGATGATATGTTTTTAGCAAGAAAAATCATAACTGAGATCAACAGGTTAAAAGCTCAAATGGCTAGGACGTTCGATATGAAAGATATAGGAGAAACAAGGCAGATTTTGGGCATGGAGATATTCAGAGACAGGAGGAATGGTAAGCTTTGGTTGTCACAACAAAAGTATGTTGAGAAGATACTTTTGAGGTTTGGTATGAACGACATGAAACCAGTTTTAGTCCCTTTGGCTTCCCATTTTAAGCTTTCTTCAAGTTTATGTCCTAGTACAAAAGAAGAAAAGGAATATATGTCTCGAATACCATATGCTAATGCAGTAGGAATTCTAATGTATGAGATGGTTAGTACAAGGCCAGGCATTTCACATGTAGTTGGGGTTGTCAGCAGGTTTATGGAAAATCCAAGTAAAGAGCATTGGGCAACAGTGAAATGGGTGCTTCAGTATCTGAGGGGCACAAGTGATTACTGTATCACCTATAACAATGGTCATGAGTTAGTCTTTGGATATGTTGATTATGATTTTGCAGGTGATTTGGACAAGAGAAGGTCGACTTCAGGGTATGTATTTACTCTTGTAGGTGGAGCTATTAGTTGGATGTCAAAGCTACAAAACATTGTTTCTTTATCCACTATAGAAGCAGAATACGTAGCTGCTTCACATTCTTGCAAAGAGGCAGTTTGGTTGAAAGGTTTGTTTGGTGAGTTTGGAAGGATGCAGGACAACGTAAAGTTACTTTGTGATAGTCAAAGTGCTATTTACTTGGCTAAGAATCCAACCTATCACTGTAAAACAAAACATATACCTATCAAGTACCATTTTGTAAGACAGGTCATCGATGAAGGTAGAGTCTCTCTTGAGAAAGTGCATACAAAGGAAAACTGCGCAGACATGTTCACAAAACCAACACTATTAGAGAAGCTATGATGGTGCTTGGCTTCTCTTGGCTTGCAAAAAAGGTGATGAAAACAAGAGGAGCAAGAGGAGCAAGGTATCAGGTTACTTGTTGTCAAGGTGGAGATTGTTGGAAACAGTGACAACGAATTCTTCCATGAATCGGATTCCAGATCCTATAATCCATCGTTGGTTGTAACCAATACGACCAAGTTAGAATATAGATGAGTTTACATTTAATAATTAGATTCTAATGTACATTGCTATAAATTGATGTATGCCCGTAGAGGCTATGTAAGTGAGGAGTGTGAACCTGCAGTAATATCCATTAGCTGAATAATAAGACAACCGATACCTATGCTTGGTGGACGTAGCCCAACATTTGGGTGAACCACATAAATTGTTGTGTTTCTTGTCTGTATTCTTATTGATTGTCTTATGTTAATTTGTGTTTCCGCATTGGAAAATTATAACAATCACGCCCTGAGGGTGGAATCCAGAGGTTGTATTTTCATAAGGTACTGGGTTTTCTTGATGATAATTTAAACGGGGATTTATCTGAGGTTGGGAAAACTTCTACAACTAATCTGTCGTGCTATGCCTTGGAGTCCCTTGCGTCAGTTGGTTACGAAATTCCTGCTCAAAATGAGAGGTATCTTCCACTGGAGACCCTTCTTCCTAGACCCCTSGTTAGAGAACTTAATCAGGGTGCATGGGCRCCAACCACATATTTCGACCAATAAGTTTTGTCGATTGATTGACTAGGTAAATGATTTTACGCAAATCACCTGYGCCAAGTGGCCTGGGGACGTGAGATCCCTTCCTAGAGGGGAGTTAGGCGACAATCTAAGCCCCTTCTTTCCAACTCCTGATACGTATAACACTTGGGCCAGGATGGTTGACCCTTTTTCACTGCGTGACTAGACCTGTGTGACATTTACATCTGTTATTATCTCTACCYAGACTTCGTACCTTGGAGAGGGAGGGATGGAACACTTTAAAACTAAACCAGATGAATCTTGCATATTCACTGGTAGATAGCACTAGGGCGATAATCCATTAAGGTTTTAAGGGCATCCCTTGTCTAAAGGAGTCGAAGAAATTTATTAAATAATATATTTAATCGTCTGGAGCTCATAAGAGAATCAACGAGATTTTGGGTGGAAGTATGATTCTTCATCTTTCATTATCTTATTGAACCAGGTTGGTCTCTAATTCATTCCAATTTTGGGAGGTTGGGTTGTTTTAATCTGTTAGTTTCTCACCATTTATCCTCCTTAGAACCTGGGTAGTAATAATTAACTTATAGAAGATACCCTGAGGTTGACTCGACCGATGGAGTACCCAGAGTTGTACTTAAGTAAAGAACAACATAGTCCTTAGTTATTGAGGAAAAGTTGACCCAACCTTAGTCATGCAAACACTCCACTTAAGAAAGGCTTTAAGAGTTGATAAATATAAGGTAGTGGTTAATTGGTTAATAGTGTGAACTTACATAAAAGTTGAATTTCAATTATAATTTTAGGAGGTTTGTCAAGAGGAATAAATCCTTAGGCTTGAGAATTAATTGAATCCTTTAATACTTGTAAGCATCGATTATATTCTTGTCCATGCCCTTTGGTGACTTAATCATACAAGTATCATTGCGAGAGAGTTGGATGTGGAAGGTATAACTGGTTATGCTTGTGCCACCATGTCGTAGTAGTGTATTACTATTTGCATGGCTTTAGTGTGTTCGTCACTTGTATTACTATCATCATCTCCTTCACTACTTCATGATTAGGAACTAATTTCTACTCAAGAAATGCATTTAATAAATTTGAATTTGTTTTCATATATAAATGGGCAAGGTGTACTAGCATTGGATCACCAAATGTTAAGTGGAATTATGATGGTAGAGCAGCTTATGGGTTTCATCTTTATGATTAATGCACCTAGAGATTGAGCATGAATTGTATTACTAAAGTTGAACTATTGTTGGATTGATCATATGTGTTATTTGCGTCAATATTTTGATAAATGTTAGTTATAGTAGAACCATCGTTGGACGGTTCCATAGATGGTGATTGCATCTATTTTAATGAGTTACAGAATGGCAGTTGGACTATAGTTAAAATGTTTCCCTCGGTGGTAATTGTGTTTTTAAATTGATGTGCGTTGTAGTAGAATTTCCTGCCGTGCCATGAATAATGATGATTGAAGTATGATTGATTGATAACTAGAATACTATTGAGCCATGAAATTGAAGTAGATGATGAGTCATGCACCATTAAATTAATTTTGACATGATGAGTTATGTAGTTAGTTTACTCTTACGCATTGAATATTTAATGTTGATGAATGATCGTTTTAGAAGTTAGAAGTATCGCATGCATTGAATATTTAATGTTGATGATTGATTGTTTTAGAAGTTAGATTTCTCCCAAGGATTGAATATTTAATGTTGATGAATGATTTTTTTAGAATTTAGATTTCTCACACGCCATGAGATAAATGTTGATGTATGATTGATAAAATTGATGATTACTCTTGCACCTTAAATTTAATGTGATCCATGATTGAATTTATGTGATTAGATTTCCTTGCACAATGAATAAAATTGATGATTACTCTTGTGCCTTAAATTGATGTGATGTATGATTGCATTTATGTGATTAGATTCTTTGCGCAATAAATATAATTGATGATTTCTCTTGTGCCTTGGAATTAATGTGATGTATGATGGGTTATGTGATTTGAATACTATTGCGCCATTGATTATCGTTGATGTATGATTGATTTGGTAATTAAATTTCTCTTGTGCCATGTGATAATGTTAATGTACGACTGATATTCTAGACTAGAGTTATGATATGTGATTGATTATGGGACGTAGAAACCTCCTTGTTCCTTAGAAAAATCGCTAGCCCTGAGACCTTAAATGGTCAAAATCAATTGGATGAATCCTGGGCTTGAGCGTTGCTTATGTGTCTTGGAGGTCCTAACCATGCAGGATAGGTTGGGAGGGTAGTTCTTTTTTATTCAACGATATGGTTGATCATTAATTTTATTTGCTTCAGATGATCTTGTTGTGTTGAGTTGTGTCACTATCATGTATGATTATGTGTCCATAATGTGTTTCTTTCATTCATGTTAATGTAATGATTTTGTGTTGTTTTAGTTACGATGATGTATTACTGCGATGTTGTTTATTATGTTGTAACAAATTTAATATCCTATTGGAAAACAAACATTGTTTTTTAGATATCGTGCTTCACTTTTCCTAGTCGTAATAGAGGGGTCATTACATATGGTATCAGAGCGAGGTTAAACCTTGTGACTTGGGAATCATTACATATTCCATTATATTAAACCCTTGATTAATAACATATCGCTAATTTAAAATTTAAATTTTCCATACCGGTAATCCTTGTTAGAGGGTGCCGTGGAGGTAGACGACATGGTGCTAGGGGTAGAGGTACGACACCTCCAGTGAATTCCACGCCAGAGGGGTCTAACCCCCCAAGGAGAAGAGAAATTCATTGGACAAGATAATATTGTTGTGGGGGATGTGGTTGGATTGATGAGGTCCTTTAAGAGGATGTTAGAGGCCTCGATTAAACGACTAGATAGAGATGAGGCCAGGGTGCCTGTACCTAAGGAAGGTTCACAACATGCTTCAAATGGCAGTGGTAGCATTCACAGAGAACTCAAGAAGGTTAAGTTCGCAAGTTCATGGGTGCCATTGACGTCTCAGTTATCGGGGCATGGTTGTATAACATGGAAACGTGCTTTGCACTTCGTGATTATACCTCGAACATGAAAGTCTGGATGGCAGTATTTCAACTGAAGGGGAGTGATATTCTATGGTGGAAGACTCTCCTACCTCAACTAAACATGGCCATTGAAGACGTGTCATGGGAACTGTTTGAGGAGAGGTTCTGGGAGAGGTACTTATCAGAGGAATTCATTGAGCGCTAGCTCAATGAGTTCAATGCCTTACGATAGGGTGGTTGTACGGTGCCTGAGTATGAGGCCCGATTCATGGAGCTACTTAGGTATGCTCCACATATGAACATGTAGAAGCTAAAGGTCAACAATTTGTTCGCCTTAAGTTCAACATTCGTGCAAAAGTGAGGATCCAAATGCCTCAAACGTTGCACGATGCAGTCCAGAAGGCCCTCATAACTAAGGAAGAGATGAATAGTAGGGGTTAGGGCATGACTCTTGCAAGAATGATTGGACATACAACCTCATGTAGGCCAACAACATCTGCTTTGGGGACCCGAAGTAGTGGATCAAAGATCAGATGCTAGACATGTGGAGAGCCACATTACTAGCGAGACAGTCAGGTTGAGAGGGCTAGAGCAACCAAATCAACATGACACACCACAATTAGATATTTAGGCAAGGCCCATCAGATTCACACAACAGTGAATGACCACCAAGAGAGCACCAATCCACTGTTCTTGAGACTTCAGACATGGGAGACGATCAAACTTTTAGTATTTGATAGATCCCGATGCTACATAAAGTTTTATTTCTAGTGCATCACTAAGGAGAATTAAGGTAAAGTAATTCAAGCAGGACGAACTAGGTACGTAGGGATGGCTTTGAGTGCCAAACAAAAGGTTGGAGGAGAGGTTAGGTGCTGTTTCATTGACTTATGATATTTTGCAAACGAATCCCAACCTATTATCACGATCGTAGGATTGTATGACATCATGATCAGTGTGGATTGGTTGAAATCACATGATGCGATACCCGACTATAAGACGAGATGGTTGAGTTGACCGTTGATGAGGGACAGAGAAGAAGGATTGTAGGAAGAACCCTGTTGGCCCTTGGTTATGGAAGGAAGCAAAGAACAAGGAAGAAAAGGTAAAAAGTGATCTTTGCGGGAGACACAGTAACTATTACTGAGTCGAAGTGAGAAAAAGAGTAGGAAGGATAGAGCGAAGTATGAAAAAGAAAGCCATTGGATGAGAAGATCAGGGATGACAGATCAGAAAGGAAGAAGGATCGTGGGCAACTCAGCAAGAAAAGAAAGCCATCATTGGATGCTTTGGAGCACCGTGAGATGAAGAAGGAAAGACAGGCTGGAAAAGCCTAGAAAAGAGGGTCAAGTTGACCTAGGGTTTTAGACACCTAGGGTTTTGGTAATTGGGGTTTTGACACCTAGGTTTCGACCTAAGGCTGTCGGGGAGGGACTGTAATGTATAAATAGAGATCGAGAGGACCTAGGTCGAGGGGGTACTAGTGTTGGGTATTGATATTGATTGTTGTTGGTTGAGATATTATTGAATTGTGAGAAAGAAAGTGCTAAGGGTGAGAGCCTTCTGGTATTATAATATCTTCAGCTGGGTGCGAAGATCAAGTCCTGCAGTTGGGTGCACAGGAAGGTGGGAGACAAAAAGAATAAGAGAGAAGATCTGCTGACTAAGAGCACAGATCATAACTGTAAGCTTTACCTTAATATATCATAAGCATAGTTCTGTGGACGTATCCCTAGAGAGAGGGTGAACCACGTATATTTTGCGTTGTATGTGTGATTGATGCCTGGATCCTTGTCATTTTTATACTGTTAATTTATTTATTGTGTTAGATCATATGTATGGTTGCACATAGTAGATCTAGTTGGTAACATATATATGAATGCTGCATTATTGTTGTATTAGTTCCACTTGATATTCCCCTGGTTGTAAACATATCTATCCTGCAACCCCCCCCATAGCTACTTTGGGTGAGATTGCATCTACTTTGTAGGTGTTGTCGAAAGGGCCAGTAGTTAGGGCTTGTTGGTGCGCTCTTCGAGGAACCCTAGGTCTGCCAATGTGCCAACAAATGGTTCCATTGTCGGGACATGAATATGTGTAAGGGAATGTCAAGGTGGTTCCCATTGAAGACAGTGATTCAGAAGTGGATAGAGGAACAAGAGAAGGACTTCGCCGAAGCCCAGAACAAGAACCCTAAATTGAGTACTGAAGATTGGCTACAAAGATACATTTTCACCAACATTCATGAGATCTTCTTTGGGGGAATCCACCAGGAGATGTTTGAATGGTTGGCCAGGTTAGCCGATACCCAGTTTGAGATTAGATCTATACCTCCTGTGGTTTGGATGCCGGCACTGATCCAGAAGGTTAAGAGAGTTGACAACGCTATGTCAAGGGTTGTAGATCACTGGTTCGATAGTACCATTGGAGGGCATATCACCGAGTTTGATGTTGATAGAACATAATCGTATAGCCAAGACGAGAGATACTTTTTCAAAGGACCTAGAGGAAAATTTTTGCACTTTCTGAAGCTGAGAATCAAGATGCTTTTGCATGAAAAGAACGTCTTGAAGATACAATAGATTGGTTGGACCTGAAAAGGCTAATGTTCAAGATCTTGGATAGCGATAGTGATATAGAAGCTGGACATACGCACAGTGGGAAAGTATTCTGAGGATTTCACCTTGAGAACTTGTTTAAGAAAAAATACAGAGAAGAGGGTTTCTACAGTGGAGAAGAGGTACATCTAATCGATGAAGAACATTCAGAGCCCACCAGAACAGAAGAAGGAGAAGCTGAAGAACTTCACCAAAGTGAGCCAGAAACCTCAGGAACTATGCAGGCTACTGAAGTAAGTAACATTAACCCTCCTGTTGTTTCAATAACACTTATTAGTTGGAATAGTCAAAACCACCAGAGTCCTGAGAGCACTGTTACTGGTAACTTAGCATCTACTCAAACAAGAAGCCTAATAAGCTCTATGGCAGATGAAATGAGGCTCCCTATCTTTAGAGGAGATGGATATGAAGATCCAGATTAGCATTGGTTTCTGTGTGAAGTCATATGGAATATTAAAAGTATCACCGACGAAGCCATCAAGAGAACCCAGTTCAGCACTACGCTAAGGGACCACGCACTGAGCTTGTAGTGTACCTATCCACTACCGAGGGTTTCAACCTCTCAGTTACCATTCTATACATGGAATTTTACATAATTCATATAGGAATTATAACCACATGCATTTAACACAATTAAACACACTTAATTCTCAGAGTAAAATATATAAGTTACTGCTATAATTAAACAAGCCATAGCATTCAACAGTAACTCATTTACACCGCGGAATACATGATACATAAACAGCACAGTCATGCCAAATGTCATAAAACATAATTCAGATACTTATCTTTGAACAACTGTAGAATTCACCAACCAAGTGCAGGCCTCCCACGAACCTCCCAACCTTAGACCACACTGTTCATCAGCTCAATAGTGGGTCACCCCCGAGCTGGGACTGAGCTCCACCCCCAAGGCAAGGAATCCTAGGCTAGGCTGAGGTTACAGGGAAGATAACACATACACAACCACCAGGAAGGAAGCTCTCCCAGGAATATCCCATGCTCACTGCCCACAGACCCTCATTCCCCACATGCCTATTCCACCCCAGGAGAGTGCACCTTCTCTGTCACCTAGACAATCCTTTGACTGCCAGTCTCCCTTACCTTGGGTTACAGGAACAGACCGGACCGGAAGTCTCCAGGCTCTGTAGCAGCTACAAGGTTCCTTCCAGGAGTTATCTTCTCCCTCTGTGCACTCTCTCACCTGGAGGAGTCGCTCACAGGCCAACAAGCCTCACGCAGTCTAGTACTGCATGGTCATAACAACCCACGGGAAACACAGACCCAGGGCTTCCCAAAATGGTTCAATAGTCACAGGATGATCTCATGGACATGTTTTCAGAACAGGGCTCCACGCACAGGCTAGCTCAGCTTTTCCCCGAACAACAGAGGATTCTTCCACTCAAGTTCAACACACGGTTCCGGTTCAGGAAATGCGCTCCCGGGTTTGCCTAGAACAGACAAAGACTCACAGCTCTGGACAGGGTGTACACGGTTTCCTCCGGACAAACACAGGCTTTACGGCTTTCAGATATGAGCCAGCATATCTGGCAGATGGCGTATCAGTTCCATGCTCAGGGGTTCGGGTCGGAATGGCGAGAGCTCCTCACGGCTTGCTTCATCTGTTTTATTTGCATGCACCAGAGTTGACACTTGTCACCCTGGGAACTGCATGCATTCCATCCGTACGCCTTCCTCCCACCACCTGGGAAATCATGTGTCCTTCCAAAGGACTTAGGATAAAATAATATGATGCAGATATCTTTTGAAACAATAATTTAATATTATTTCCAGGTTTAAGACCCCTAGGCTCCACACTCAGCCCCTTTCCCACCTTCCAACCCCTAATTCCTTGCCCACTCTGTGGACGCTCAGTCCCCCATCACTCATTCATCGTGGTCGGTCTGCACCTAGCGGTATTTATATTTTATTAATTGATCTGCATACATACAAGTACATCAGCAGGCTCCTGGCCTTCAACACTTAGGCTCCCTGGCCTAACAAACACATAAGCCTTCCAACTTATACAAAACTTGGCTCACCAGCCTATAGAACATATTTACAACCTCTTTCAGATCATAGTTTACATTGGGGCTCAGCCTTGGGGACACTACAATCCCCCTCCCCTTATTTTTGCACTGTCCTTAGTGCAACTTACACTGCCTCTGTGTGTCCTTCAAAATTTTCAAAAAGATGCGGGTACTCTGCCCGCATAACTTTTTTATGCTCCCATGTCGCGTCCTCAGGACCGTACCAGGTCCACTGGACCTTTACAAGCCCTATAGCTCGATTCCGGAGCTGCTTGTTTTTCCTATCCAGTATGCGCATAGGGTGCACTTGTAGGACACCTTCTGGTTCCACCTGAATCATAGTCCAATCGATAACATGATTAGCATTAGGTACATATTTCTTAAGCAGTGAAACATGAAACACATTATGTACAGTCATAGATGCAGGTAATGCAAGCATGTATGCAACTGGCCCAATTCTTTCCAGGATCTCAAATGGCCCACAAAATCTTGCTGCCAACTTGGCGCAACTTCCCAATTTCAGGGAACTCCTGTTAGTTTTCACTTTCAGGAAAACATGGTCACCCACTTTAAATTCTCTATGGGTTTTGTTACTATCAGCGTAACTTTTCTGCCTATCCTGGGCAGCTTTCAGATTCTGTTTGATTTTTATCATTTGATCTTCCATCTCTTTGAGTAGTTCAGGTCCAACTATTGTTCTGTCAGCTGGATTATCCTAGCTCAGTGGAGTGTTGCACTTTCTTCCATAAAGCGCTTCGAATGGGCTCATCTTCAATGATGCTTGGTACCCATTATTGTAGGTGAATTCTACCAAATGTAGGTAGTCCTCCCACCTTGATGGTTTATCCATCACATACATCCTCAGCATGTCTTTGATTACTCTGTTTACTCTCTCTGTCTATCCATCAGACTCAGGATGATATGCTGTATTGAAGTTCAGATTCGTTCTGAATCCCTTGAACAGTCCTCTCCAAAAATTCAAAGTGAATTTCGGGTCCCTATCAGACACAATTGTCTTAGGAATTCCATGCAAGCGTGCAACTTCTTTTAAAAAGATATCAACAACATCTGCTGCTTTGTGGGTGGTTTTCAGTGGAATAAAATGGGCAGCTTTAGTAAGCTTGTCCACCACCACCATGATTGAATCATGTTGCTTGCTTGTTCTGGGCAATCCTGTGATAAAATCCATTGTTACCACATCCCATTTCCACTCAGGAATAGGTAAAGGCTGCAACAACCCTGCTGGGTGTCT
>JASDQU010109659.1:29308-39563 GCA_032191745.1 Picea mariana | reverse complement strand
ACACTCTGTTTTTATACAGAAGTAGACTATCAACTCCCAAGGTATAACTTTCCTTGGTTTGTGGTTTCTCATGATGTTGTAGCTTTGCTACTAGTCTTTTGTACTGCAAATCAGCATTTGCAGCTTCAAGAATTCTGTCTTTCAACTCAGTTATGTACATGCTAATGGTTGTAGCATGTAATTCATGCACTTTTCTGCTGAGTGCATCAACCACTTTATTGTCTTTCCCTTTGATATGCCTGATATCAAAGTCATATTCGCACAGAAATTCCAACCATCTAATTTGCCTAGCATTTAAAGTTGGCTGATCAAATAAATACTTCAGACCATTGTGGTCTATTCTTAATTTGAATTTCTTGCCCATGAGGTAATGTCTCCATTTCCTCAATGCATGGACAACTGCTGCCAGCTCTAAATCATGAGTGGCATAATTCTTTTCATGTTCTTTCAGCTTTCGGGATTCATAACAAATTATAGATCCCTCTTGGTTGAGAACTCCTCCCAACCCTTCCTTACACACATCCGTGCACACTACGTAATCCTTACTTGGATCAGCAATCTTTAGGATTGGAGTGCTAGTGAGAAGCTGCTTCAATTGCTGGAAGCTGCTCTCACATTGTTCAATCTACTGGAACTTCTTCTCCTTCCTTTGCAAGGAAGTGATAGCATGAGCTATCCTTGAAAATCCAGCTATGAACCTCCTATAATAGCCTGCCAGACCCATAAAGGATCTAACTTCTGTCACATTTCTTGGCGCTAGCCACTCTTGAATGGCTTGTACCTTCTCAGGATCCACAGCGATCCCCTCCTCAGAAATAATGTGTCCCAGATAATGGATCTGCTTTTGATAAAATGAGCACTTGCTCAGTTTTGCATAAAGCTGGTGTTCTCTCAACACCTGCAGCACCATTCTAAGATGTTGTTCGTGTTCTTCCTCTGTCTTGGAATACACCAAGATATCATCCAAGAAGACTATAACAAACTTGTCCAGATAATTTATGAACACTCCATTCATTAAACACATGAAGACAACAAGCGTGTTGGACAATCCAAACGGCACCACAGTGAACTCATAATGACCGTACCTTGTCCTGAAGGCAGTCTTGCTGACGTCTTCATCTTTTATCCTCACTTGATGATATCCAGATCGAAGATCTATTTTCGAAAATACTTTCGCACCCTTTAATTGATCAAAAAGATCATCAATCCTTGGCAGAGGATACTTGTTCTTGACAATGACTTTATTCAACTGTCTAAAGTCAATGCACAGCCTCATCGTCCCATCTTTATTCTTCACAAATAGGACTGGGGCTCCCCACGGTGACACGCTGGGATGAATATACCCTTTCTTTAATAAATCTTCGAGCTGTAGTTGAAACTCTTTCATCTCTAGTGTGCTCATCCTATAAGGAGCTTTCGAAACTGGAGCTGCTCCAGGCATCAGATTTATAGAAAAATTGATGTCCCTCTTTGGAGGTAGTCCAGGCACCTCCTGAAACATGTCCTCAAACTCTTTGAGTACCCCATGGTCTTCCAGATTCGAGACCACATCTTGGAATACTTCTTCCACCCGGGCTGCAAATAATTGACAGCCTTTTCGGTAACATTTCTTCAGCTACATGGCTGAGATTTCTCTAACAGCCACGGCTCTGGGAATTCCTTGAATTGTTACCTATTCTCCCTCTTCGTTCAGACATGTGAACCTCTGGTTTCGACAATCCAGAAGGGCATGGTGCTGGTCCAACCAGTCCATCCCAATTAAGAAATCATATGAGCCTAAAGACAGAATGTTCAATTCAACCTTAGTGCTCATTCCTTTCATTTCCACTGAACAGGACTTAACTAATTCAGTGACCTTCCTCTTGGTTCCTGTGGCTAACTGCACTAACCAAGACTTCTCATGTTTGCTCTTCGTTAGATGTGAACTTTCCACCACTCTAGGATCTACATAACTATGGCTAGCCCCTGAATCAATCAAAATAACAAGTGGTCGGTTGTTGATCATACCTTCCACTTCAATCATATGTGATTGAAATTCTGCTTGCTTGTTGTCCAAGGCTGCGTAGATCCTCGACATTCTGCTACCCATATCCTCCACTGTTTCAGCTTGTTGAACAATATGGATAGTTCTTTCTTTGTCTTTTCTGTGGGGGTAGTCTCTATACCTATGATTCCCTTTATAGCCCCAACACTCCATGGGTGGAGGCCTTGGCATCTGCTCACTCCCTTCAACTTTCCTGGGCTCTTTAAAAGATGACTATCCCCAAGGACTATTTTTGAAAAAGGAAGGCTTGCTTCCCTTCTGTCTCTGTTCTTTCTTAAACCTCTTCTGGTTATCCCAAGCCTTCCGAAAGGTAGGCTTTTCTCTCTGCTATTCATATAGACATTTCGCCCTTCTTATGGTTTCTTCCATGGTCTTAGGATCATTGTATTGAATCTTGTCACCAATGGAAGGTGGCAGTCCACTCAGATACCTCTGAATTTTAACAGCCTCGTCTTTGATGAATGGAACATACTTCAACAGTTCCAGAAAACTTCGTTCATACTCATCAATGGTCATACTGCCCAACTTAAGTTCGAAGAATTCCTTCATCTTTCTGTCATGGTATCTTTTAGTCAGGTATTTCTTCTCAAAATACCTCTTGAATTCCTTCCAAGTGACCTCTTTCTCTTGAATGTGCTACACTTGCACAAACTGATCCACCACATGGATGCTTTTCCTTTCAACGGGTACATTGCAATTCTCCCCTTTGCATGGGCAGAATAATTCTGCAGCTGGAAGTATTTCTTCATGCCTAGCAACCATGTATCGGCATATTCCTCCTTCTTATGTTCTCCATTGAATGTTGGAGGTTTAATTTTATTCATTTCTCCTTTCAATTCCTCCTTTCCAGATCTTCGATGTTTTCTGGTAGGCGATGGGCTCGAACTACTGTGTGTCTCCCTGTCTGAATGTTTTTGGGAGCGGCTGTGACGTCGGCTACCACTCCTCGATCTACTTCTTCTCCCATGGTCTCTGCGACTCTCTGTCGTACTTGAGTCTCTTCCCTTCTCAAGTTTCTTCTCTATTCTTTCCATACTCTGCAAGAATTTTAAGTTCAATTTCCCTTGCCGATCCTTGACCTTCATGAGATTTCGGCTATCAGCTCGACGCACCTTAGCCTCTCTTTGCAATCCTTCAAGGATTTTCATTATATGTCCTTCCTTATCCATCTCTTTTCCATGCCCATTAGAGTTCGATCCTTCGACTCCCAGGTTAACATCCTTTCCTTCCCGTTCGTCTTCCATTTCAGGGGTAATTTGCACTCTTCCCCACTCCATACTCGGCGTTGATTAACTGGAGTTTTGGCCTCTGTCGTATTATGAACACGCACTGTGCAATCCAATTCCAAAAATTGTCAGGCCATTAAACTTCATGAATAATCCACAACGTTTATAACTAATACGAACAAGAACGAAAGACATTTCAACTTCACAAGTTTTCTGAGCTCTATCTGGCTCTGTGGCTTTTTGGGTTTCTTGAAATTCTCCTATTTCCCTATCGAAAAATTTTCCTCCCACAGGAAATTCTTCGAGGTCTCCCTTCCTTCTATCGGGGTTACCTCTATCGAGATTTTGAAACCAGCAGTGTTTTGATGGGTTGAATCCCCGATTTTTGATTTCCAATGCACTACCTTTATGCGTTAGCCCCTGCTATGGGCTCTATACCATGCGACCGCTGACTCGTGACCCCAGCCTCTTCCCTTATCAGGGTTCAGGGTTTTGTGAATCGAAATGAGCCAAAACTCTTGACAGCGGAATCCCCGATTTTCCGATTTTCGATGGACTCTGTCTGTGCTAGCCCTCCGGGCTATACCCTCACCATACGACCAACCTTCGTATGGCCGTAGTCAACTTCTCATCGGGGTTTTGGGCTCTAATTTCCCAATGAGCTCTTCGTGCGCTAGCCTTCCTGGCTAAGCCTTGGTCCACGTGACCAATACTATATGACTTGTTTAACCATGTAGTTTGCATGAGTTTTCCATAGTCTTGGTCACCTCACAAATATAATAGAAACTTACTAAATCGGACAATGACGTATCAAGGGATATTCAAAGAAAGTTTAGCTTTAAGCCTTATTTAGAAGGATAATTAATTAGCGTTGATCTTTAATTAAATTTGAAAACTTAAATTACTTAGTTCAGAAAAAGGTTTAAAGGTTAAGTTAGTCACGTTGCAATATCAGGATTCGCGGTTTTATGAGAAGCATGTTTCATGTCATCAGATTTCCCGAAATCCTGATTTTTCGATGCGCATTTTTGCCTTAACCCTTCGCGGTTAAGCCCAGGTCCATGTGACCTCTACCCCGTGACCGTACTCAAAGATCTCGTCGGGGTTTCGGAGTTCATGATGTCGCGATGCTCACATACTCAGAACTCCTGATCCTTTGACTTCCAACGCGTTCCTTTACGCGTTAGCCCCTGCCATGGGCTCTACACCATGTGACCGCTGACTCGTGACCCTGGCCTTTTCCCTTATCGGGGTTCGGGGTTTCGCGAATCAAAATGAGCCAAAACTCTTGACAGCAGAATCCCCGATTTTTCGATGAGCTTTGACCTTAACCCCCCGGCTATGGCCCACACTCCTTTGACAATTGGGAAATCGCGTTTCACGATATCGAAACCTCACTGCACTTGTTCCCAGAACTTACGAAGTTTCGAACCATGACGTGGGGTGACATCTATCCTCCACTCTAACCCTGGTGGTCCCCACTCTGTCCTTGTACCCGTCAGGAAATTGCATATCAGGATATCGCGATTCCCGTCGTCATGTGTACGGGACTTCCAATTTCCCAATCTCCAACTCTGCGGAATCTCCTGACACATGTCCTTGCTGATGGATGGTTCTGAGCGCTCGTCGGGATATCGCGGATCGCGATTCCTTGAGGCAATGATTCTACACTCTTGAAAACCCCGATGACTCTAATATCCCGATGCCTCTCTAAAACTTCTCCTCTACCCATGAGGAATTAAACCCTGTGCAACTTCTTTCAACTCGGACGATTGACGGGTAATCCCACAGTGATCTTACGACTCATGATCCTCCCGAGTTTAAACTCCTGGTGTGGTTGTAATCTCCTGTGCAGTATCCAAAGGCTTTAAACCTTGTGCACATTCTCCAGATCTGACGGTTACAAGGGTTCACCTTCCCTTCCGAACAGATCCTATGGTTCTAACACCATTGGTGTAGAGACCTGTTTCCCTGTGGTCATAGACCATACCAGCTGTGGTTTCACAGCACCGCTAAACCTCCTGAGCTTGTAAACGCGGTCGAGCAACTACTTGACACACTGGAACAAACCAATGTCCGAAATTGGTCCTCTAAACACAATTTCTCCTCTCACCGTCGGTCCAAAGGCCACTCAACCGGCCCATCTAGGCTCAGTGTCAAAACCTTAGCTCTGATACCACTTTGTAGTGTACCTATCCACTACCGAGGATTTCGACCTCTCAGTTACCATTCTATACATGGAATTTTACATAATTCATACAGGAATTATAACCACATGCATTTAACACAATTAAACACAATTAATTCTCAGAGTAAAATATATAAGTTACTGCTATAATTAAACAAGCCATAGCATTCAACAGTAACTCATTTACACAACGGAATACATGATACATAAACAGCACAGTCATGCCAAATGTGATAAAACATAATTCAAATACTTATCTTTGAATAGTTGTAGAATTCACCAACCAAGTGTAGGCCTCCCACGAACCTCCCAGCCTTAGACCACACTATTCATCAGCTCAACAGTGGGTCACCCCCGAGCTGGGACCGAGCTCCACCCCTAAGGCAAGGAATCCTAGGCTAGGCTGAGGTTACAGGGAAGATATCACATACACAACCACCAGGAAGGAAGCTCTCCTAGGAATCTCCCACGCTCACTGCCCACAGACCCTCATTCCCCACATGCCTGTTCCACTCCAGGAGAGTGCACCTTCTCTGTCACCTAGACAGTCCTTTGGCTGCCAGTCTCCCTTACCTTGGGTTACAGGAACAGACCAGACCGGAAGTCTCCAGGCTCTGTAGCAACTACAGGGTTCCTTCTAGGAGTTCTCTTCTCCCTCTGCGCACTCTCTCACCTGAAGAAGTCGCTCACAGGCCAACAAGCCTCACGCAGTCCAGTACTGCATGGTCACAGCAAACCATGGGAAACATAGACCCAGGGCTTCCCAAAACGGTTTAGCAGTCACAGGATGATCTCACGGACATGTTTTCAGAACAGAGCTCCACGCACAGGCTAGCTCAGCTTTTCCCCGAACAACAAAGGATTCTTCCACTCAAGTTCAACACAGGGTTCCGGTTCAGGAAATGCGCTCCTAGGTTTGCCTAGAATAGACAAAGACTCACAGCTCTGGATAGGGTGTACACGGTTTCCTCCAAACAAACATAGGCTTTACGGCTTTCAGAGATGAGCTAGCATATCTGGCAGATGGCGTACTGGTTCCATGCTCAGGGGTTCGGGTCGGAATGGCGAGAGCTCCTCAGGGCTTGCTTCGTCTGTTTTATTTGCATGCACCAGGGTTGACACTTGTCACCCTGGGAACTGCATGCGCTCCATCCGTACGCCTTCCTCCCACCACTTGGGAAATCACGTGTCCTTCCAAAGGACTTAGGATAAAATAATATGATGCACATATCTTTTGAAACAATAATTTAATATTATTTCCAGGTTTAATCCCCCTAGGCTTATCCCCTAGGCTCCACACTCAGCCCCTTTCCCACCTTCCAGCCCCTAATTCCTTGCCCACTCTGTGGACGCTCAGTCCCCCATCACTCATTCATCGTGGTTGGTCTGCACCTGGCGGTATTTATATTTTATTAATTGATCTGCATACATACAAGTACATCAGCAGGCTCCTGGCCTTCAACACTTAGGCTCCCTAGCCTAACAAACACATAAGCCTTCCAGCTTATACAAAAATTGGCTCACCAGCCTATAGAACATATTTAAAATCTCTTTCAGATCATAGTTTACATCGGGGCTCGACCTTGGGGACACTATAGAGATGGTACGTGAAACTTGTCCAAGGACTGGCGCAGCCTAAGCCACTGAACAAGATCAAGAATGCGTTGGTTGTAGAGTTTAAAAAACCTAAGTCAGAGTCATAATGTATTATAGAGCTAAAAGAGATCAAACAAAAGGTAGCAGAACCTATTTGGGAATTCAACCAGAGATTCAAGACCCTAATAGGCCAATTAAATTTTCAAATCCTCGATGAACATAACAAAGAATATTTCATCATTGCATTGTTACCTCACATCAGAGTCCCTCTGATGTAGCAGAAGATTGCATCGCAGGCAGAAGCTTTGGAGATCGCCAAGAAGCTTGAATCAACACCTATGGGAGAATCTAGCTCAAGCATGAGCCAGATCTTGAGCCAGCTGACTAGTCTCTCTCTGCAGGTTGAGGACATGAAGAAGGACAAGGGGAAGGACAAAAGAGAAGATATATGGTGTGTAATATGCATATCTAAAGGTCATGACAAAGAACATTGTCTCCTGTTTCATGATTATTTGGCCTTAGGACTATCGAGCCCCTTGAAGCAAGTTAACCTACCCTGGTGTGATGTATGCAGAACTAGGCATTGCCCAGGTGAGTGCTATTACATGCAGAAGTATGTTCAAACACCCAAAAACTTGTACTGCACATTCTATAAATCAGTGGGGAATGATGATCGATATTATAGAGCTTACGATCTCATGCATGAGAGGTTGAGGGACATATACAAGATCCAAGGCGAAGTACACCAAGAAGGAAATAATGCACAATATAATCTCCAGGAAGAGGAAGTTTCAATCCTCACAGTGGACACAGAGGACAAGAAGGAGAAGGAGGTATGGGCCGAGGCCAAGGACAAATTATCTATTATAAATGCATGCATCTAGGACACTTAGCAAGGGATTGTCAGAATCCTTGCACAACCTGCAGTTATTGTAACTCCTTCAAGCATGTCATAGAGGAATGCCCTTCACTACTGGCTAAGCTTCAGGAAAGACGAGGACCCCAGCAGAACCCACAAGTACAACTGATATATGCTAGACCTCACGGAAATGACCCTAGAGTCATTGTCATTACTCGAGGAGGCGCTACTACAGGAGAAGACAGACTAGCACAAGGAAAGAATGCAGAAGACCATGGAGTCAGGAAAGCTACAGAGAAGACCCCAATGTTTGAGGTGAAGAAAGAAAGACAGATCTTTGAGGAGGCAAGAAAAGAGTTCAAAGGAGATTAAGGGTCCTCATCTAGAATGCAAACAGAAACCAAAGAGTATGGCATGCCTCAGGCGTTTGATCAGTCTGCATCACCAACAAAAGAAAAAGAGGTAAGCAAACTCATGGAATTTTTGTGCACTTGTGTTAAGTTGATTCAATATAAAAGCGTTGTACAAGAATTACAAGATTTAATCAAGCAATATGAGCTAGGCAATATAGACTCCTTACTGAATAGGGAAGTGCACCAAATTGGGAAAATGAGAAGGACAAATAAAGAATTACACCTGAATGCTCAAATAGGAGAATATGATATAGACTATGTGATCCTCGACTTAGGGTCGGAGGTCAATGTCATGACGAAGCAAACTTGGGCACTGATGGGAAAACCCAAGCTGATATACTCCCCTATCAGGMTTTGCATTGCTAATCAGCAAGTTGTCAGCCCATTTGGACGATTGGAGCATGTACYTGTGGACATCAATGGAGTTAGAACCTTTGCAGATTTTGAAGTAATTGAAATTGTTGATGGCAACTACCCTTACCCTGCATTATTAGGAATTGATTGGGCCTTGGAAATTCTAYTGTTGTTGATCTAAATAAGAGGCGTATGACATTTGAAAGAGATGGCCTTATGGTCCTTGCACCTTTAGATCTAGATKAAGGTCCGAGGTATACAGAGCTTGTCAGAGGAGAAGACCACATGTACGAAATGGAAAACATCTATAAATTAACAGCTAGACAACATGATTATATCAACCCTACTGTCGATGGGAATCTAAGCTGGTGAAGTGACAATGCGTGTTCATCATATTTAGAAGAAGCGCTGGAGAACTGGCAGAACCAGATGTATGAAGTATCCACAAGGATATGTGCTCGACTGACCAGAGAAGTCTGCTGGATTGGTACAACAACAAGTAACTTACCTACCTTTGATGGTCTGAATCCTTTAGAATCCTTCTTGATGGACTTTGAAACAATTGTACTAGCACAACAGAGGTTGTTGGCTATGGATGAGGCCTTGAAAGATACACTAGCAAGATGGTTGGGGATGCACAAAGAAAACATCACATACTGGACACAATGTCGAACTTTGATGACAACGTAGTTCTCAGCACAAGTAGGAAGCTGCGAAGTGAGGTACACAGGATGAAGTTGCCCAAAGGACCATGTATGAAGCTGTGAAGAGGCCTGGAGTGACATTCCTCGAGAACAATGGGTACATAGATTCATTAGCACGTTGGACATGATCCCTATCAACTGGTACCTTCAAGCAGAGCTGCACCTCATCACTTCAGATTGGGAAGGTATGATCCAGAATTTTGTAACCACCTTTTTGTTTGACAGTGAATTTCTTTCTGTAGACCAAGCATTACAGATTGTGAGACAAAACGTATTTAAGGAGGCATCTAGTCTCTCTTTGGAGCAAGAAGAGGATGAATGGAATGCGCCATTCCATAAATTGCAAGGATGTTACCACATTAATGCCAATGAAGATGATGATCCAAGGAAGGTAAACATTGCTGAGACAGAAGGCCACATAAATGTGGAAGGACCAAGAGTTGAGCTTCGATTCATAGGACAACTAATCAAAATAAATAAAGTTAATATTGGGACAGAGGAGACACTGAAGCTTGCCAATGTCGGAGATTATTGGGATGCTGCTACCATTGACAATATTACAGAGTTATTGCACGAATATCAGGACTTGTTACCGACCAAGTTCACTGATATGAAGGAAATCAAAGGACCTATGAGAGAAATGAAAATACCTTTGAAACTAGGTGCGAAGGAAGTCAAGCAAAGACCCTACAGATTGAATCCGAAATATAAGGAAAAAGTGAAGATTGAGATTGACCAAATGTTGGAAGCATGGATTATTGAACTTGTCGAAAATTCGGAGTGGATCATACCTATGGTGGTACAAGACAAGAAGACAGGCGAGATCAGAATATGTGTGGACCTCAGAAAGATGAACGATGCTTGTTTGCAT
>JASDQU010109658.1:80939-95700 GCA_032191745.1 Picea mariana | reverse complement strand
GATCCACGTGACGTGCCACATACCACCGGAAAGAGCATGATGTATACTATCCATCCATGGGTGTTGTATCTACATGTGCATTTTCCTTCATGTCCAAATAACTTCATCAATCTTGTGGTCCAAAACCCATGACTAGGGTTGACATCAATGACAACAACCAATCTTCCAACACATGTATCCCCCATGCACACAACTTTTCAGCATATTTACACATACATTGATCTCCTGGCTCCATCCAAAATGTGATATATCGAACATGTTTAGAAGTCATTCTTTCTGCAACCCTTTATCCCACGCTTGCATCTTGATGACTATCATAAGTCTCATAACTAATGGAATTTATCAAAAACTTGTTGGGTACTAGCTCTGAAAACTTATTTTCATCGGTGATTTCATGGTCTATGTATTTCAGAGATGGTATCATACCTAACATATCCCCTTCCACAATGACTCCTTCTGGAATCGGTGGTTCCACCAGCCGATACTTTGCATACTTCAGTAAGTTGATGTGCTTCGTGTATGGATTTCTTGGTGGGATATAATCCATGGGGAATATTTTTTCTAAGGATGATGCCTCATTTGTCTCTTCTACTATAGGAGGTGTTGCGGGTTGACTGCATGGTTTCTTTGGTACTGACGATGACGCTCCTACTTCTTTTGGTGGTGCCATCTTCTTCTATTATTGGTGCTCTATAAATATGTTCTAAACTTCAGCTTTGTAACTTCGGTTCTGTATCTTTGGCTTTGTAACTTGGCTCTGTATGCAAACTCTAAGTTGCAATAATCTTGCCTCATTGACCCCTTGCATGATTTTATACTGCATTTCCAATTGTAGCTTCCCTTTGCACCTAAACTTTTCATCTAATCCACTATTAGTTGGCATTCATTACCTACTTTAATTCTCCATTCTTTGTATCTTTGGTGAAATCTTTGTTCGATTCTGCAATCTATCAAGATCTTCTACATTTAATGTTACGCAAAACCACTACTTCGTCATCATCGTAGCTCTTTACTACACCTCTCATCATGGATTGTCTTAATTGCTCTTAGTTTTCATTTGTGCAATCTCATCTCTCTATGAAATCTCTTCCTTCTATGCAATCTCTTCTCTCTGTGTGATCCTGCTTCCTTTGTCTGTGCATTATTCTTCCTTTTTATTTATCTTGTGTGACAATTTATTTATTTTTCCTCTTTACTTGCTAACATTAACCTCTTCTACTTCTCAACCTTCAACTTCTTTCCTGAACCATTTTCGTAATTTTTCCTATTTTACTTTCTTTTTCTTTATTTTTATACCTTTTATTTCTATAGTACACTATGATACAAATTAGTCTGTGCAAATCCCCTGGTGCGTGGAAGGATGGCCATCCCTGTACAGTTTCAGTCGACTCCCATTCACTAATCCTTCCACGAATTATTCATCCAATCATTCCAATTGAACAAAACCTATGTCAGTCACATGTCTAATCATGTATGGTCCTAGCTAGTGCATCCTAAAATTTCCTGGGTGTTGTAAGAACTTACTGTCATAGAGTAGTACTAGATCTCTTGTATTGAACTTATTTTTCTTATTGTGTCTATCATGTCATACCTTTTCTCATTCCTTTTGTACTTACCAATGAAACCCTACAATAAATCGGTCTTCCTCTAACACTAGTAATTGTGATAGTGTTTCTTTAACTGCATCAAAATCTGTAAGTTATGTCATCGCAGCAATGCATAGGCTCGGTACAAGAAACTCCATGGGCATGATTGCTTCTTGATCATATGCTAATATAAAGGATGTTTGTCCTGTCAAATTCTTGCATGTATTTATATAAGACCAAAGCAATGCAAGGATCCTTAAATCCCAGTCATCTCGTCCTACGTTGCACACCTTGGTCAATGCATTCTCCAATTCCTATTGAAGGCCTCCATAGTTCCATTAACTTGTGGGTGATATGGAGTAATATTTCGATGTTGAATTTGGAACTCTTCTGTCAATGCTACAATTTTCTTGTTCAAAACTTGAGTCCCTTGGTCACTTATTATTACTTTAGGACACCCAAACCTTGTAACTATGTTCTCGAATAAGAATTGCATAGTTGTATCCACACTACAATCTGTAACTAGTTCTACATCTTCCCATATTTTCAAGTAGTCTGTCACTATAATTATATACTTAGCTCTTGTTCTCCTCACTGGTGGATTAATTGGTCCAAAAAAATCCACTGCCCATTTTTCAAATGCATGCAAGGTAACTTGTGGATTCAAAGGCATCTCATCCCTTCATGACGGTCTTCCTATTCTCAGGAAAACGCCGCAGCTATGGCAATATTCCTTCACGTCTTTATGGAGAGTGGTCCACCGTAGCCCTTCCCATAATATCTTTTGTGATGTAGCCTTTCCTACATAATGACCTCATGTAATTCCATCATGCACCTCTATGAGGATCCTTGGTCTCTCATGTTGTAGCACACATCGTCGCAAGATCCCATCTATGCCCAACTTGTATAAATTTCCTGCGATCAACTGATAATTTGTTGCTTTAACCACTATCTGCTTCTTTTGTGCTACTTTTATATTGAATGGGGCCACTCCTATGCTCAAATATTGGACAATTTCTGCAAAATGGTCATCTACCATTTGAACTGAGAATAAATGTGCATCTGGTAAACTATCTTCTAGGTTCTTTGTGTCTTCTCCTATCGGTATCCATAAAAAATGGTCTGATCGTGCATTCAGTTTCCCTAGCTTCACAATAACTTTGAAATCATACTCCTGGAACAAAAATAACCATCTGTAGATTCTCCACCCCCCAACACCGGCTTGTTCACTAGATATTTGAGTGCAGAGTGATTTTTATACATCTTGAAATGGGACCCCAAAAAATAGTGTTTGAACTTTTGCAAGGCATAAACCATTTTCAATCCTTCTCTTTCTGTCATCGTGTAATTCTTCTCAGCAGTCAACAACTTCATGCTAGTGAAAGAAATTATATGATCTAACTCTCACTCTCCTAGTTGGGATAACACTACGCAAAGCGCTATCAACGAGGCATCCACATGAACGTGAAATTATTTTTGTCAATCCAGGAACACCAGAATGGATGTCATTACTAACTTATGTTTCAATACATCCAGACCCTTCTGAGAGTCTTCTTTCTACTGAAACGTAACTTCTTTCTTCAATAAATTCTCCATTGAAGTTGCAATATGTGCATAACCTTTAATAAATTTCCTGTAATATCCGGTATGCCCCAAATTTGTTCTCAACTGTCTCACTGATTCAGGCAGTGGAAAATTAACAATTATTGTTATATTGGCAGGATCAAATAACAAACCCTGCTTTCATACCACATGACCTAACAATATCCCAAATGGTGCATAGAAAATACATTTGTTCAAATTTAATGAAATACGATATTGTCTACATCTATCAAGAATCAACCTTAGAATTTCTATGTGATCTTTCAATAGGCTAAAGACAATCCAATCATCTAAGTACACTTTAAGAAACTTATGAATAAACTCCTTAAATTTTGCAACAAGTACTCTAGAAAACATAGCAGATGCATTCTTTAACCCAAATGGCATCACTGTGTACTGGTAGCTTCCCCATTCTATCACAAATGTCATCTTATGTCTATCTTCCGACGTAATATTTACTTGATGGTATCCTGAAAATCCATCAGTGAACGAGTAGGCCTCCTTCCCTCCTACGTTTTCTAATACTTCATCTCTAAAGGGGTCAAAAATAGGTCATGAAAACAAGCATCATTCAACTTCCTTAGGTCTACACAAATTCTAATACCCTTTTTTTTCTTATCTTGAACCACCATTGGACTTATCCATTCAGACTCTGTGACAAGTTCAATTAGACTAGCTTAAATCATTATGTCAAGCTCTGCTTTCACTTTTTCCTTGTACTTTAGATTCAATCTATAAGGTCTCTGTCTTAATAGCTTAGCATCTAGTTTTAAAGAGATCTTCATCTCTCCCAATTCTCAAGCTATTCTCTTCATCTCTAAAAAGGTTGGTTGAAAGAGATCCTAATAATCACGCAATAGGTATACAATCTTTTCCATAGTCTCATCATTCTATTAATCACCAATGTTTGCAAACTTCGGTTTCTCCTTCATGCCAATGTACTTTTTCCTTGTACTTTAGATTCAATTTGTAAGGTCTCTGTCTTACTGGCTTAGCATCTAGTTTTAAAGAGATCTTCATCTCGCCCAATTCTCAAGCTATTCCCTTCATCTCTAAAAAGGTTGGCTAAAAGAGATCCTAATAATTGCGTAATAGGTATACAATCTTTTCCATGGTCTCATCATTCTAGTAATCACCAATGTTTGCAAACTTCGGTTTCTCCTTCATGCCAATATTCACTTTGCACACTCTTAAGGGATTTGCATATACGTCGGATTCAAGTGTTAGGCCTACTATGTCGCACTACTCTTTATTCTATAGTACCTATATCTTTCTTGGATCTTCTTCTTCTTGGTCTTCCTCGGTAACATTATAAAATTATAATAGTTCATGGATTGTTGTAAACTTTCTGTGCACACTACATGTAGGTACTATTTCTACTTGACCTTCTTCCACAAAATGTTTTCCTTTAATGACTTGTAAAGTTGCATCTACTAAAGGTGACTCATATTTGAAATTAAATGTTACCTTGAAGTTTCGGGTGAGCTCTTCCAAGTTTGTTGTCCCTCTACGCATTTCTAGCTCTAAATACCAGTTCCTGGGAACTATCTCTAGAATATGAATGAATTTGTACGTACATTCATGTCTTGTCACTTTCCTCCATGTTATAATACATCACATAATATGATCCTTCGGATCACTCATCCTTGTATACTTTTGCATAATGTATTATTTTCTAAACCTAATCTACATCATCCTTTTACACTATTTCCAATCCTCTATCCCTTCCTTGTGGGTTTCCCACCATCTCACTGGAGTCTCTCTCAGTGAAACATATAATGCAAACAAATTTTGTTGTTCAGGTATCTGCAACTCAAATTCATTGAAAAAAGAACTTACCTCAGTTAATCCCTCAAACTTTGGCATATCAAGTACCTATATTCCAATCCAGTGCAAAGAGAGAGTAATGTGAGCACACCTTCTGGATGACACTTCATCCAACTGGTTTTTCTAGTGTTCAAGTCCTTCCTCTGAGTCTAATGCGCAAGAGCTTATGCTTCTCCAACTAAGCGCACCATTTGCAGTGGGATTGATGTAATCATCCATGCATGTTGTCATATTATATAAGTTATCAATCTCCTTTCTCGTGGGCTGCACATATCTTCTTGCCTCCATAGGCTCTAATGGCGCAGTGACCATTAATCCCCCTCCAAAAAACATCTATGTTTTCTTCAAGTTAATTATCTCCTGATTGTCGAAGGCCCAATCCAATCCAAGAAAAGCTGGATATGACTGAACATTATCCACAATCTCAATAACCTCAAAGTCAACTACATTGTGCACTCCATCTATATTAACAGGTACTCTTGTCAATATCCCAATTGGTATTATCTTATGTTGGTTAGACAACCTCAATTGAACATTTGACCAAACTAACTTTGATTTCCCCATCATCTCCCATGTATGTGTTGGAATAACATTGATATATGATCCTAAATCTAAGATGAAATTTTCCATGTCATATTCTCCTATCTACGCATTTAATATGAACTCTCTATTTTTCCTCTTCTTGCACAATACTTGGTTCATTGGTTTTTGCGTTGTAGGTACTTCTCTATTTTGTGTACACTGATCAATCATTTTGTGTTGTGCATTCAATGTTGTTTCATCCTGCATCAACTCTAAACATCTCTTTATTAAGTGTTTCAAAGTATTTACCTTTTTTACTGACCTTTCTGGAATAGTGTGATCATAAACTGATGGCATATCATATACTAGTGGTTTATTTGATGTTGATGTTATCCAGTCCGGTCCTGTTATCTCCTTCCTTGCTTGTTGATAGGTTTTTTTTCTTTATGCAGATTGAATGATGGAATGGGCCCGGATGCTTTCCTTTTTTATTGTTCAACTCCATTTCCCTTCTCTGTCACATCTGGTCTGGTTCTTGTTCTGTCATGCATAACAATTTCTACTATGGTTTGATTGTCACGTTCCTCAATGGCTATCATCTACATGTTCTAGTTCTGATTCTAATGTCGGTTCTGATGTTGGTTTTGATGTAGGTTCTAATTCCCTCTCACCTTCCACTTTGCAATTAGTTGAAGACATTCTTCTGACGCATGATCCAATGCTCCGCGATATCTGCACATCGTGCAAGGATTCGGACAATCTCTCGCTAAATGTCCTTGTTGATTGCAGTTATAACAAATTATTAGTACTTTTCCTCCTCAACCAAATCCTCCATGTCCTCAGCCTCTTATGAATCCTCCACGTATGCCCTGGTTAAATCCTCTTAGAGTGGTGTACAATGGAAATTCTCTTTCTACTATGACAATTTATTATTTAATTTTGTATGCATCTGAAGTGTGCTCTCTCATTAAGTCGAATGCACGACAATATTTCTTGTCATGTCCTATTGATTTGCAAAAATTACAGAATAACTTACTGGGGGTACGTTAGTATTTCTGTAGCAAGGGAAAAGTAGTCATATGATGCCCCCATGTCTTACATATCTTGCAATACCCTACTCCTCTTTCCATTAGGTTTGGTGCTCTTGTAGCCATATACTACGAGAACGTTATACATTCTTCCTTTCAATGGCCTTTTGTCTTACATGGTATACACCAAACATTTTTGCGCTTTTCCTTTTCCTTTGTGATCTATTATAATTGAATTCTCAGCGCAACCAACTGTGACTGTACCTATGCGATACCTGCGCCATCTCCTACAAGATATGCTTCCATTTTCATTGCAATTTCCAATGCTTATGGTTGTGACGTGGCCCTCTATTGTGTTAACGGACAACGAATGTGCGACAATAGACCTGCAATAAACCATTCTTGATGATGCTCGTTGGGAATCTAAAAGGTTAATCGATCCATCACATTTTTAAATATCTGGTCGTAATCCCACACTGTCTCATTCTACACTTGCTTAATCTCTTTTGGCTCTATAATTTATTGCGATTCAGATTTTGGCTTTCGAAATTCCTTCAACAACGTTTGTTAAATCTCTGCCAAAGTTCTGGACTATCTGGCTGGTGTAGTTGTTTGATACTTCATATACCATAGCAGTTCACGACCTTTGAACATTGTGGCCAATTGTGTGATCTTCGTCTCCTCGCTCTAGACATTCTTCAGAATCAATATCATGTCGCATACAAACAAGTCCCAGGGTCCTCCGTCCATGCTCCTTGAAACTCAGGAATTCTTAGTGTATGATCTATCTCTGCCATTGTACTCGGTGTGGTACTTACCCTTGGTGATGTTTACTAACTCTGATTCATTGCACTACTTCCATTATTCTGAATATTTCTCTGACTTCTTCCACTCACTACAATTTCTCTTGAAAAAGTCTCGACTCCTGCTTCAATTCTTAGTGACACGCATAAGGTTGTGGGTTCGATGTAGATTTTGGTTTGATATAGACTTCCTTCTTCTGCTGGACAATATTGTGGATCCCTTTCTTTCCTTGTCTTTTCTCCATATGGTGTGATCTAAATTACTGTGCAAGGGACACTTTCCTCGAATATTTGTGTTACTCTTCTTTCCCAACCACAGTCTCCTTCTTACTATATCTAAACCTTTTCCCACAATTCAATACTCCAATCTCTTCGTCTAAGTCAATATCATATTCTCTTGGAATCCTCAGTCCATACGATCCTTACTCATGCTTCCCATTCTCAAACCATCCTATGGTCATCACCCAATCCCCCTATGTGTGTGAGGGCGCCTAGCAGTCAGACTCCATCTTCATAACATTCTTATCACACAGTAACATCTTCATCCAAGTAGACAACGCACTCAAATATCTTTCGCGCGGACCCTTGAAAAATTCCCTCTCTTCAACACTCTAAGACTAGGTACAATCTACTGCAAACTCTATAATATAACCCCCCAGTATACTATTCAACCATAAATAAACCACGCGAGAAACCTTATTACTCACTATATTAAGTTTTCTGATCAATTCAAGAGTCCAGTTTCTTGTAGTGTCAGCTCTATATCTCCCAACATTCTCCACTAGCCTTTCTAACCATTCAGTCAAAATTATCAGAAATTCACCAAAGAATATTTCATGAAGATCTATGAATACACACCTTTGCAACTATTGTTCGTCGTTGTGCCTTGGGTTCCTATTCTATTCTTTGGCAAATTCTCATTGCTTCCATTCTATCCATTCGATGATCTTTTCCTTATTTGGCCTCCAAAACACTCCCCTCAATTATAGTTCCTTGTCTCATCAACATAACCATTTGTTGGGGTGCAGTGGGAAAACTCAAGGTTAATCGTCTATATACCAACAAACCCCTTAGACACCGGCCCTTTCGGCATCACCTGAAGAGTAAGTGAAGTTTCACTCGAGGCATCTAGAGTGGATGCAGGAACCAAGGTTGTGCAGTGATGAGGGGAAGTGAAGCATTCTTCATGTTCTTACTACCATTTACTCAGTTGTGCAGTTTCCATTACTTAACACTCAATATATTTTGTGTGTGGCATTCTCTCACTTAACATTCATTCAATTACTAGATACTTCAGTGCGTGACCTTATAACATCATGTATGACTAACACATTCATCATCATACTTAAGCATTATCATCATTGCACAATAACATTAAACATCATAACATGCAAACATATTACAACACATAGGTTTAACGTGGTTCACCCAACTTGGGCTACGTCCATAATGACTAACTTCTTTTATTATTCATTGATAATCTTCTTACAACTACATATTGCACTAAAAAATATGCAACAGTAACATTACCCAAACTTGCCTAGTCGTTTTGTTGCAGTGCGAGCTTCACTCCTTAGACATACCTCAGACTTCTTCCTTCACTCAACTCACTTACCAAAAAATCACCAAGAACTTCTCATCTGTTAAACCCCTTTACCCAAAAAGCCTCTACATATTTATATATATAAATAGGGCTAAGCCCATTACAAAGTGGAAAAAAATGTCCCCAAAAACCCAACGGTCTATAATTGTTTTCCGCCTTTTGCGTGTTGTTCCGTTGTGATCTTTGGTCCATCTTCTAACTGTATTTTTTTCCTTGACTTATTCTGGTGCATATCTCAAAACTTAAACAACATGACTATCCAACACTAGGTTAGGAATATTATTTTTTGTCTAAAGGTTAACTAGGGATTCCATCCACAAATGTGGGGAAGCATCTATAGGATTTCCCTATGATTTTTTCCTTGGAAAAAAGGATCAAGTACATAATCAACATATAATGTCTAAAACATCAAAGGGGATTTTGAAAGCACAAATGACCCATACCATAACCCAAAACTATGCATAAAACCAACCTTCAACAAGATTCATTAAACCAAAAAGGCACATGACAAGAGCAAGCATATGAATTCAATTTGAGATGGTCATCATTGATCCATAAATGAGGGACTTATAGCCTACTAGCTTCACCAACAAATATACTATACGTAAATAAATTATAATCTCTATTCCCTATATTGTACATAGATTTCAATCCTTAGAATGGCTTGATCTTGGGTGTAACCTATACAAAAACAACCAACTACAAACCTTTCTATTAACTATCCTTTAGCAAGCATATGAGTATGGTATGTTAGATGACTCCAAGGATTGAGTGTTTGGTTGTCTTATGCATTTATGTGTGTAAACCCCTCTTCCCACTATTCTCTACTAGGAATTAAAGGATAGTATTTTTGTTTGTATGGTTGGTAATGTCAAGGCCTATATTCTAGATTAGTTCACTACTCGACTACTTTCTTGCAATGTCAATTAAGAAGATAGATCTCCATTTAACATAGGCACTCCATATTTCTTTTGATGTTGAATTTATCCTCTACAATGAGGACCATAGCCTCCTATAATCTTACTGACTCACACCGAAATCATTAGCATCAAAGTCTAAAACATTATGTAGTCCAAACATCGAAAGTATTTGTGATATAGAAATCATTCACTTTCTCCAGTAATTGAGGTGACTAATGGGAAGCTCAATACAATCTATTTCAAATAGGTACTGTTGAAGGAAAATCTTCCTGCGGACAGGTAGAACTCCTCAAAGAGATAGACTCTTAATTCTAAGATAGAAAGTGCTTATCATGGTCACTAACTTCCTTTTAGGTCTACACAAACTAATGCATGAAGAGGAAGGAGGAAAGACGTACCTTTTACCGGTGTTTGTCCCTGCACGCTCTGATTTGAACTCCAATCTTGAGCTCCTCGATAAGCCCTGTAGACAAACAAAGTAAAACTACTTCCTATTCTATCGAGATTAGTTCGGAGAAGACCTATCTATTTAGAGACAAATTCATGTAATGTCAAACACAAATTAGAAAGAAACAGGCCAAGCATATTACATTAATGAGGACAAAACGTTATTTACAGCCATAGATGGAATGCAGCAGTTTCTTCAAGTTCTCCTTACCTAACCCTTGCTCAAAATCTCCACGATCGGAATGACGATAGCTTCGCTGATTAGCCTCCACTTCACTGTGTGTTTCCTATGAGATCATAGGTTTCATGCTTCTCATCCCTTCTCCAAATATCACTTATGAGATCATAAGTTTGGTATGATTATCCATCCAGATCCCCCTTTCACCATAAGAAAGCCTACTTATATAGCCTTGGAGAGGCTCAACCACTTGAGATATCATTGGGGTGAGTTGAGGATTTTCCTCCTTGAGTTAGGGATCTTCCCTAAGATCATGGCTAGACTAGGGATTCGAATCCAACTGCCTTCCAAGATTGAAAAGATATTTCCCCCATTCATCTCAACAAACCAACTGCTGCCCAGAATAGGCAATGCACCCTCAAAAGGGCCATCAGAGCGTTATAGCGCTCCCCAGTAGGCTTTAGGGGGGTGCCAACACTCCCAAAATCAGTAGCGCTCCTCCAAAAGACTAGAGGTAGTGTTATAACGCTCCCATATAGTGTATAGGGGGGCGCCAGCACTCCTGAGAGAGGTATAGGGGAGCGCTCTCCTCCAAAAACTCAGTTTTTTAGGTTCTTTTAGATGGCAAGAGGTTCATAAGCCCAGTTAACCGTTCCTCCTCTTCCAAATCAAGTGTTTGATGTGTGTCAAGTGTCCTTCTCATGTCGTTATAGGCATGACATAGGCATCATGGCAGTATGCTTTCCTTGACACTTGCGACACTTGTGAGAAAAATGTGACACTTGTGACACTATCGAAGTGAGTAATTTCGATGTGTAACAGATTGCCCCCCAAAGTATGAAGTTAGAAGATGAGAACTGATAACTGAAATGCTTTGTAGACTTTCAAGCAAGGGTATAGATGCAGAGAACCTGACAGAAGCTACACACAAACATCCAACAAATATTATGACATGTTTCAAACCCAAGGTAGGCATACCTATGCTTGGGTGATAAATAATTGCAAGATATGGCCGCCATAAAATACACTGCGGATCCATAATTGTATTGATAAAAAGGTATAGCCACTGAAAATGCACTGTGGATCTATACTCTTATGACATGAACTGATCATAGCCATGAAGAATACACAGTGGATCTACGAGATGACAAGACATAGCCACGACCAATACAAAGTGGATATATGTGACGGTATATGTGTCATTACTCAAGAGAAACTCCATTGCAACCTGGGAAAAGTACATATCAGAGTGATCATTCAACCCAGGGTCTTCTTACCGATCCCGATGTAGTACGAATCTAACCATGTGAATAGATGTCCTGATGTTGAACATGGCAGAAACCACTTGATTATCGGTCAATGATGTAAACCGTTAACAAGCATGAGGGAGATCACCATTAATGTCAATGATTCCCAAGGTACTCTAGTACATTCCAACGAATGTGAATGGATGAGCTGGAGTCGAACATCCATGGAATCATCCGATTAGAGGTCAATGATGTAAACCCACTATTGAACGTGAGGAGTCCTGCCATTGAGGCATGCAGGTCCCAAAGTACTAACTGGTTTCTAAGTCTAGTTCTTGGATAATGTGTTGAAGTCGATAGGAATAGACTCGTCGAATGAGGGCCTTGATGTATCCCCCATCAATGACACAAAACGGACACAGAGATGTAATTGGTAGATCAAATGAACATGGACTGACACAGGTATTGAGACAAGATATTTGTGATGGTTGAATCTCGAGGCGGATACTTCCCTTGAACACTGAGGCACAACAGTAGAAACATGACATGGACCAAAACTTGATGATGCAGTGGATGCTGTGACTTACGTCAGGTGACCCAAAGGAGTGAAAGAAACTCAAAGGATTGGCTCAGTGCAGAGGTTCAGTGAATTAATATGTGTGCAAAGACAAAGTGTCATGTTCAAGGGTGACTCTAAGAGTTACTGGTAATGTTCTCAAAAATTGCTTGGCTTGCTTCTTTCAAATTTTTCCCCCATCCGGATAGATGAGTACCTCTTTTTGATTTAACGAGATCAAGGAGGATAACACATGCTCGATAAAAATCACCTTCTGTAAGTTCCTCTTCCTTTGTTTAACGAACTGGAAGAAGTAAGGGTTCGGTCCCGTATGGGCCTGTCGATGTTTGTTTTAACAAGTCCAAAGACAGAAAACTCAAAGGTTTTCATGATTATAGAGTCTGGAAAAACTCTTAAAAGAGAACTCTCTCAGTTCCTTTTTCGTAAAGTAGTCTGATGAGACCGAAAAAGAGATAAACTATCGCTCAACAGATGCTTTCTTCAAATACTTTAACGAGCGTGAAGAGAACAAGGTGCTCGGCAATCTTTTCATCTTTAGAGAGTCTGAAAAAAACTTAAAGATGACTCCAATGTTGTCCTTTTTCATAATGTTAGTCTCGCGAGGCTGAAAAAGAGATAAATTATCACTCGAAAGATGCCCTTTCAAACCGTTTAACAAGTGGAAAAGGAAGCAAGATCACTCGGCAATCTTTGAATGTTTAGAGAGTCTGAAAAGAGATTAAAGGAGACTCCAGGGGGTTCCTTTTTCATGTATCCATATAGGTCCGAAAAAGAGATAAAAGTCTACCCAGATGCATTCTCATGTATTTACGAGCACGAGAAATAACAAAGACTAAGCTCGGTATGCCCCCAGCATGAAAGTTAGTGTCTTAACTCCAGAATGATCAGAAAAGGCTAGAGACATGCCCTCCAAGCTTCAATTCATTCACCAACTTTGATGTTGTCACCAATTTCTCTACGAGATGAGGAAAAGGAGAAGGGTGGATGAAAAGAAGGTTCAAGAGAGGTGATTGTTTCATTTTTAACAAGCTTGACACAGGAAAAGAACTATGCTCAAGGCCTCTATTTCATTTTTTAACGAGCTTGCCACAAAGAAGAGAAACTATGCTTATGACCTCTGTTTCATTTTTTAACGAGCTTTCCATAGAGAAGAGAAACTATACTCGTAGCTTCTTCTTGATCATGGATTCCAAGAGGATAATTCTCTGGAAGGACACCATGTCAAGGGACAAAACTTGGTCATGAATTCTAAGAGATCTTCACTGGATGGAAGATAATCACTCTGGAAGGAACACATGTCGAGGGCCATGACAGGGGTAAGGAGATCAGGCTCGAATAGCCCTACTGAAGAGATCACCATGTCCACTACCGGATCCAAATCGTCGGAAGATGAAATCATGGGAGATGATGAAAAATCAACACCAGGAGGGGAGATAGACTGTATATCTGCCTGAATTTCTTCACGAGGAGGAAGAAAAGAGGATCGGTGACGGTTATTATCCCAAGATAACTTGTCAATGCGAAGCATTTTTGGAATAGATTCATCAGAAAGAAAAATTGGGAAAATGCAGTCGATTGTAGACGACAAGGAACTCAACCGTGATTGCATTAAGGAAATGTCAGGTGCCAATAGATGTTGGTCATCTGACGAGGGAGAAGTGGATTGGGTAGAAATGTATGATGTTTCGGCTGGACTAAGTGGCACGGTGTCACTTAGTGCATCGAATTCCATCAAACAAGGTACAATCCAAGAGTCAGATGATTCCAAAGATTGATAAGCCGCAGTCGAAATCATATCGACTGTGGCAATATGATGTGTAGTCGGTGGAAGTGGTGTAGGGAAGGTACCCATGAGGCTAGAATATTTTAGTAAGCCAACACCAACACTTTCATACATGATCTTGCCGTCTCCCAAGAAAGGAATATTGTTGGTAGCGGGAGCGCGAGCATCGGTCATGCAGAAATCCAACTGATCAACAATGACAATTTTTCCCTGATGAGGAAATTGGACACATCGAAAAAATGACGAGGCAATGGAATTCATAGCATAAAACCAACTTCTTCCAAGTAACAAATTATAATCAAGGGTAGCATCGACCACCTCGACATCAACAGTAACAGTTTTGCCACCGAATTGGATGGGTAGAGACTGTAAAAGCCCATGGGGATGAAAACCTTTCCCATCGAAGGCGCATAACATCTTTGGGGATTTGTTGAGTGCTGGAGATTTTAAACCTTTCCAACACACCAAAGACATGACACAAGTCGAGGCTCCCTCATCCAGAATAGTTCGGTGTATTTGTTGGTTGTGAACAACAACATCAACTTGGAAAGCAAGTTGGTGGGAGAGTCGAGACGCATGATTGTCTAGGTTAAACATGATCTGATTGGACGACTCAGGATCAATAGCGCCAAGAGAGG
>JASDQU010109658.1:35781-64863 GCA_032191745.1 Picea mariana | reverse complement strand
ATGATGATTGTTATGTGGCCTCACTGTCAATTGTTTTCGAAAGTTGTTCGACCTCCTGGGTGTTGGAAAGAAACATTATCTCTCTGGTTTTTTTCAAAGTACCCATCATTGTTTAAAGTAACCCTCTCTGCAAAAAAAATTTAGTGACATCTGTGTGTGTCTGTATTGGTTAGCTCGAATTGCTTTATTCTCCACTTGGGAATTCCCTTATGATTCTGTCAGGATATTGGAGTTATAAGTCGAAGGACTGTGTTTTTAAAATAAAAGGGAGCATGGCTCATTGCTTTTTCTTTTTCAAGATTATATTGTGGCCTATGGTTGTTAATCGATGGTAAATGGATATCAAGATATGAAAGACCATTATCTCTCTTTGTTTTTAAAAGATAAGCAAGATTCAAATTTCGTTGTCTCTCTACATTTAATCTTTAAAGAGCCCGACTTGGACTGTGACTTGCCTCTACCTTCCTCTGGCACCTTTTGGGGTTTGTCAAGTTTTGGGTTATGAGTTTAATGATTGTGGAAGTTTAAAGGCATGGGCTCCCTCCTCTTGCTCGAATCTCTGTGTGTCCTCTCTATGATGAATTCATTTGAAAAGAAAGAGAAGTAGGGTTACATACAGTCAAGAGTTGTCCTTCTATTCATTTGTGGTCTCGATTACTGTGTTTAATCCCAGCATGATCTTGATTGCATTTAAAATGAAGAAGACACATGTGAGTGATTGTTTCACCAAGCACAATCATGATTCTGCCAAAGGTTTAAGGGACTCCTATGTGTCAATTGAGTTATGTTTGTTACATACATGATATGTTTATGTGGGTCATTCATTTTAAAAGGAAGTATGTATATACTATTTCATGCAAAGATCAAGCTCGGGGTTCCAATTATTTTTGGAGTTGACTATTGTTGTCGATTCAAGATTATGTCAATGATATGATTGAAGACCTCTGTATTATTGGTTCACCAAGCATGTTCTTAAGTTTGTACATGATTTTAAAAGGCACATGTGTATATTTAAATCGGGTCCAATTGTTGATTAGAGGACAATGACTATTGATTGTTATCCTGGGTCTATTTTTTATTACCAAGGATAAATGTTGGGAATAGATAACAAAGATTGTTGTGCATGTTTTGTTTGTTTTAAAAAGGAAAGAGATCAGCATTCGAGCATGCAGCATTGTTGAATTGGAAATATTTGCATAATTTATAATACACAGAATGTTATAAATTGGATATTTCTGGGAAATTAAATTGTTATTGAGACAGCAAGCAGTTTGTATGTAATTGGGGAATAGTAAATGTTTTTGGTCTTGGAAGTGGATGCTTTTTGGATTAAAATTGAAATAGAGTTATAATAGTTGATTGATTTAATTTATTTATTGAACAATATCCATTTAATTCCCTCTCATTTTCTCACTTGTTCTCTCATTATAAATCCCCTCACGATCCCAAATTCATTTTGCACACCCTGTTCGCTAAATCTAAATTAAAACTTTGTATGACAGTGATTAAAAATAACACAGAGATAGATGATAGTTGATATTTTTTTATATTTTTGCACAGTCAATTGTTTAATGAATTGTCGAGAAGTAATCATGTTCCTACTCCCGGTCATGATATCACTTTTTCTCTCAATACAATCCCCTCAGATACCCATGAACCCTATTTCACCCCCTACTCATTTGACGATTATTAAATGAATTTTATGGATTGGATTGCATGGGTCTGATGTGATTGTTGAGCCAAACTTTGTTTCATATTAAGAGAATGTCATGTATGGTTTGTTTAAAGAACTAGTTGCTAATAATTGTTGCATACAAGATGAGATTTTTCAGCACAGGAAGTCATGGCCGAAAAACTAGGGGCAGAGGAAACTGGAACAGAGGGCCTAGAAGGCCCAGATTCTCAAAACATTTCAATGTCGATCCTCAAGAGTTATAACATCTCTTTCAAGATGGATTTTTCAATTGGATTGGACAAGGGACATTCCAACCTAGGCAATAGATGCCTCCCTTCTAGCCCCATCATGTCCCTGGTATCCTTGTACCCCCTCATGTTTCTTTACAACCTGAAGTTCCCGAGAATGATGGATGGAAGGATATTGTTCACCCAATAGTCTCCCACCATCATGGCTGGCCAAATTTGTCTTTACCTCGTCCCCCTCCACCTGTTAACCCAAATATTCATATTTCCCCTGCACACTCACCTGTACAGTCCTCCCACGCAAGCAAAAGACTCAAAATTGAAGCCCAACAAATGCATGACAAAGGAAAAGTTGTTGCTTCCCCCTCCTCTCCTTCAAGTGACTCAACAAAATTAGTTTCATCCTGTATGCACTTGAGAGATGATTGTTCCCATGTCATCAGTGAGATCAATTCTCAAGTTTCTACACAACCTAAGGCTAATTTAGGGAAGTCAAAGGGGAATAGAAGCAACAAAGGAAAAATTGCCTCTCAAAGTGGCAAATACGGTTTTTTATTATGTTTTATTATTGATTTATTGAGGACAGTGGACTATGGAAAGTTTTGGACAACAAACTATTTTTGGATATTATGGATATTTACATGTTTTGATATAATTTGAAATATCACTGACATTTAAATTTCAAATTGTGGAAATGATTATGGGAGCCACAAGGAGGGATGTGTTTGATTGATTGTCTATTATGTTTATTTTTCTTAAGAAATTAAAGGGAGTCACAAGGGGTCCCACCTACTAGTCATTAATTAATAAAAGACCCTTTATTATTATTATTATTATTATTATTAATTCTTCCCATAAACTAAAAGTTAGTTGAGTTTTAGTTAACTTGACTCAATGAGGTAGTTGAACTACTTCAACTAATTTGGAATGCATAAAATCCAAATGAGAAGGAAGAACAAGGGAAGAATAGAAGGAGAAAGCATACTAAGGTTTGTTCTTGAGTTTTATTGAGATAGTTCAGTTTTCATTCATTCTTCAATTCATTAAAATCCTAATTCTCTTTTATGACAGCGGGGTCCTATTGTATACAACAAGGTTCAAAGTTGAACCATATCATTCAGATGTGTGTTTCATAGGTGTTGATCTTTCTTTGATAGTATATGTAGACTTGTATGTTTATGAATTAAATTTCATGACTAATAAAGGATATTGTGCAGAGTCAAGTGGGAAGCAGTCTGTGGCAAGTTGATCCAGATTTTAAAGTTCAGTTGTTACTTCTGTCAGAGTCCTTTTGTATGGTTTTCATCGGGGATATCTAATTTTGACCTTGGTCCATGCCCCCATAGGGATATTATAAAGAGAACGATTCTTTTGATTTCTTGGAATGAAATAAAGCGATTTCTATTATGTCTCATCTGTGTTAATATGTGACTTGGTTTTTTTTCTTTTGATATCCACACTTACTTTTGCAATCTGATATATTCATAAAATTGTATAAAAATTTTATATTTTGCATCAATATTTTATTTTAAAAAATCATCCTAAGCCCTTGTAATTAATACTTGTGGATTAGGATACACTTTTTGAGGCTATAAACATAGGGTAACATTCTCGGCTATCTTGCCTTATCCAAGCAAGATTCGAAAATTCTTGAGTAAGATAATTTCATATCTTTTCCTCAATAACGCACATTCAATCATCGCATCCAATTACACAGAGTATGAAAATACTTATCAGAACTGGAAAATGTGAAGCGACTGTTGAAAGGTGTACCTGTTTCCTCCCAAACATAGGCACATCCACTCTTGCTGGATTTACCGTTGGCCACCCCCGGGGTAGACCGTTATGCTCTGAGAGATATTCTTTCTCCTTGTTCCACGACAGTCAAGGATGAAGGTTACTCTCCTCCTCGCATAGGATCTTGGCAACCAGATTCCTCTACACCAAGCAAGGAGGTCTACGCGAGCACTTYCTCAGTCACTCATCAGCCTCATTTATTATCTTATAGAGAGATCCTTCCCATGGCTTCTTATATCCAAAACGAGCTTTCTCCTCAGCTTTTCTCTCAACTCCAGAGTCTAAACATGCTCTCCTCTCTTCTAGATATTGTTTTCTCTACTCTACKTTCTTGCAGATATGTCTTTGTCCTYCGAATTACTTCCTTTCTTACCTTCCTCAACAAGTTTGCATGGATCCGAATACCCAACTCGTGGTCAGGCCTGGGACCTTACAGATGGGTACCATGCCCCATCTCCTCATTAACTCTTGAGGATGGCCTTCCAAMTACCAGCTTGACTGGTAATTCATTTCTGAGTCAGAGGACTATTGAGAGATTACACCTAGTAGGTACTGGTTTGGTGAGGGTCATCTCAACCATTCTTAGTTTCCCTCATCATTTCTCTCATAGAATCCATGGTCTATATTGGATAACTTCCCCTCCCCCCTTTCAACAGTTGTGCAATCACATATCAATTTCATTAATAACAAAAAATTCATACATTGACCCTTTTATACAAAGGTTCATCAAATCAAACATTCACACATATTTATTCCGCCATAGTCTCTTTTCTAGTTATAGTTATATTTACAAACTAGGGGAAACAGGGATATTATAATCCCCTCCCCCTTAAAGTAAAATCCTCCTCAATGTTATATCTATCAATGTTCTCTATATGTACAGAAGTAAACAAAAATGGATATGTTTGTTTCATGGCATCCTCCATTTTCCATGTAGCCTCATATGGGCCAAAGTGTTTCCACTGCACCTTGAACTGTGCAGTGTTTTTGTTCTGGAGTGGGGTTTCCTTCTAGTCTATTATGCATTGAGGTTCTGGCAGGAATTCTCCCTCAGGTTCCACCCAAATCACAGACCAGTCAATAATATGATTAGAATCATGTACATACTTCTTTAATAAAGAAACATGGAAAACATTATGTGCCTTTACTATGGGAGGAAGTGATAGCTGATAGGCTACTGGTCCCACTCTATCCAAAACTTCAAAGGGTCAAAAATACCGAGGTGCCATCTTGGCACAAGCTCCCATCCTCAAAGATATTTTCCTGGGTCTAAATCGAAGATACACATGATCCCCTGCTTTGAACTCTCTAGGAGTCCTTTTCATGTTTGCATAGATCTTTTGTCTATCCTGGACTATCTTCAGATTTTGTCTAATATGAATTAATTATTGTTCCATTTTCTTTAGCATATATGGCCCGATTGTAACTATGTCTATTGGGTTGTTCTAGTCAATTGGAATGTTTCATTGTCTTCCATAGAGGGATTCAAAAGGGCTCATTTTTAATGTCTCTTGATGGCCATTGTTGTAGGCAAATTCTACCAGTGGTAGGTATTCCTCCCACTTCTTGGGTTAATGCATTACATGCATCCTCATCATGGCTTCTAACACTCATTTTACCCTCTCTGTCTTCCCATCAGTTTGAGGGTGATAGGCTATACTAAAGAGAAAATTTGTTTCAAAACCAGCAAACAGAGATTTCCAATAATTTGAAGTAAATTTTGTATCTCTGTCGGATATAATTTCCTTAGGCATGCCATGCAGTCTAAATATCTCTTTCATGAAATTGATGGAAATATCTATTTCCTTGCAAGTGGACTTGACGGGTATGAAGTGAGAAGCCTTGCTCAGTTTTTTCACAACTACCATGATGGTGTTGTTCTGTTTGGTTGATCTTGGTAATCCTATGATGAAATCCATGGAGATGGTTTCCCATTTCCATTCAGGAATTGGTAGGGGCTACAACAGCCCTGCTGGATGTCGGTGCTCTACCTTAACTTGCTGACATTCTAGACACTTAGCTAAGTAATCATCTATGTCATTTTTCATTCCGGGCCTATAAAATAGTTTCCTAGTGGTCGTGATCATTTTCTGATAACCAGGATGACCAATATATGGTCTTTTGTGTAGTTTGTTGGAGCCGCCTTTGTTTTTTCTAGCCCGTCTCAAATTTCATGTCTTAATGCTCGAAATCGAAAGGTGTTTTTTGTATTTTCCGTCTATGGTTTCAAACTTTCTGAAGACTTATCACGCAGCAACGATGATTATTGTACTCTCGAGGTGAGTTCTGCCTTTCAACAAAAAAAAAATCCCCTTTTGTTCTACCTCAGGATTTCGCGTGTTGGATGCTATAGATCACGTAGTTCATAAGTCCCGAGCAACGAAACAACAAAATCGCTTTAAAATTTCACCCAGGGAAGTAACGAGAGTAAAGTTTTCCTAAATCATGATTAAACGTCATCGGGTTTTCACACCTCAGCATTCACCAAATCCAAAAGTTTGTTGTCGTAGCCCCGATAGCCGAGACCACGAAGTCCTTATTTTAGTAACCTGTGTCAAGGTTAAAAGTAAAATCTAAACCATGGTAAAGTTCTATCAGCAATTCACCACTCGGCGTTTTATTTTTAAAAAGTTATATTGTCTAAGCCCCGACTCGCGAAATCATGATAAGGATATGAACATAATTAATTAATCACTTAATCCAAGTTTATCTTCCCTTTTAATTAAGTCGTATTATCGTGATCTCGCGGTTTCGCAACTCGGCATGCAAACTTCCCGGAAATGTATCTTCGAACCTCCAAGTTGCGATATGGCGAATATAATAATTACGTAATTAATTAAGCTCCTAATCATGATTGCGTTTTTATTAACCAAAATCAATCATCGCAAATTCGGGGGTTAGAGGTTCAAAGGGTTGAAAAAAAATTCCTGATACAATGAGTACCGAAAGATTAATTAACGTTGGTAAAACTGGATTAATTAAGCTAAATCAATATCTCCCGTGTTTTGATGATTGCAAGATTTACGAGGTAGCCTTATTTCTTCCATACGCCAACTGACATTTCAAACTGCCAAAATTTATGGCATTAATTATGAAATAGGGCGAATCGACGAATAAAGATTGGGTTTTTATTTCTAAATTTATTTCTAAACATGATTTGACAGATCTGTTCTAAAAAGTACCAATTTTTCGAATATATATAGAACTGTTATTTATTATAACAAATGCATTTCTATATTACGCAGAGCACACTTTCTCAGCGGACTAACTCTGTATCTATACATATTTTTATCGCAAAAGAGATAAAGCAAGATCTCTAGTCATGGCCCCGCCAAAAGCATCCAAAGCTAGTGTTGAGGTTTCAGAACAAGGCTCGGACAATGTTGTTGATACTTCACCTCGAAGTGTCGACTCTGTCCCGAACTGGTCTTTCGTTTCCGATGTTCTGCAGGCTGAATTGGTGGATTTTTCCAATGATTCCAGCGACAATGAAAAAGATGATATAACCACCAAGTATAAGATCGTCATTCAATCCGGGATGCACAAAGTAGAAGCTAGGCCACGACTACTGCCATATTATGATATGGTCCGATGGGCATTAGACCATGTGGACATACCAACCAGAACCATCATGAATGAGCAGAAGGTCACCATCAGGACTTTCAGGCTTAAACATCTGCAAGCCATGTATAAGTTGCCCAGCATCCGACTTTACATATAGTGCTGAATTCTTGGACGAGTTCAAACAGAAGGAATGTGTGCAATGTGATAAAACCATGTCTAGCTTAATAAAATATTGGGTTTCGCACTCTGCAAAGTTCAGGGCAGACAGTCATGGTATATATTCAATAGCTTCCTTAGAACCACAGTACAAGTATGTAGCTATGATGACATGCAGATTATATGGGAGAGAGGACACCTCACATTTATTTCTTCCATGGGTGCCTCTGATATTTCAAGTCGCCGAAGGCTGTTCCTTCGACTGGGTGAAAATGTTGTCCGATAGCTTGACCAATCGGGTCACAGAGTATCGGGTGGAGAAAGAGAGTGGAAAGACTTCTTCATTTTTCATGTCTGCATACATTATGGACGTCGTGTGTTTTTTAACACCATTTCCCTTAATGAGATGGAGTTGGAMTCCAGCAGAGGACGAGCCTATACACGTCTATCATGCGAAATTGTGGGAAAACAAAGCAGCAGATTTCGTATGCGAAATATTCAACTGGGTGATGGTACTGCTGCATGTCACTATTTTCGGCCACCCGCCACCCAGGATCTCGGATAGTATAGTGACGAATTTGAGCAGCATAGTTGACTGGTATGTAGAAGCCGAATTCTCATATCTCAGAGTTTTCGGGGCTTCTATTCCCCACATGCATTACCATTATTCATTCCCGACAAGCTAGCTTTTCGTGAGGTTGCTAGACAAACAGTAATCGATGGCATCAGCAAGGAGCTAAAGAGATACTCGAAGAAGGTATGGCCACCATTTCTTGTTCATTTGAACTCATATTCTTTATTATATTTCGGGCATGCTAAAGCTAAGGCAGCAGCCCTGGAAGACCTAAATTTGATCCTTATTGAATACAAGAAGCACGATCTGCAAAGGGTCGTGAGTAATCATTTGGCCAGTTGCGGGCTCAAGAGATTTGAGCACAAAAATTCGCCCTCGGATGACATTTTCTGGGGTGCATGATCTTCTGCCGAGATTTTAGCTCGGATACAAAAATTAGCACCTAAGGAGAGAGCCGATGTTCTGAAGTTCCAAGAACATCGACGCAGTTGTCTTCCCACAGTGTTGCGGGGTGAGAATCCGAGTACAGCGGAGGCAAAACAAAAAGATGTCGAAGGCTCCAAGGATGCGACTCCCAGTCAAGAAAAACACCAGGATGGAGGAGAGAAAACTAAGAGTCCGAAAGCAGAGATAAAGACTCCCAACCCGCCGAAGAAGAAGAGTTCGGATACTACTACGGGACAATCAGCGAAACAAATCGGAGAGCCTATCACATCAGTTACTCCCTTGCAGTCAACTCAGGGAAATATTGACGTAGGATGGATTTTCAATGAAGAGTTGAGGCCTATAAGGGTGGAAGAGCTCCCTCTGAATCTGTTCTTCTTAGATAAGAAGAGAAAGGAAGTGGTAAAGAGGGAATTCTATCAGGAAGGAGAGTCAACAGCCAAGAAATACAAAGTTATAATTGATGGGAAAGACAAGAGGAATGAACAATTCGCGACTAAAATAGCATGGACATTAGGAGCATACGCCACGGAGAACCAATTTTCAGTCGGGGTCTTAAAAAACCAGCTGAAACGAAAGAATCGCCTCATCAAGACCCTGGAAGCCAAACTAGCCACAGCACCAGAGGCTGCCAAAGACTAGGCAAGTGTAGGAATAGAGCAGGCCAGGTTGGCCGATAAAAATGAGATAGAGTTGCTCAAGAGTAAGCTCGAACAAGCACAGCTAGTGGTTCGAGATGGTCAGATGCAAGCGAACCAGCAAAAAGATTTAATCGAACAGTTGCAGGCTAGGGTGGAAATCGTCGAAAGCAAAGTGATAAATATCGGGATGTTCCAATCCCAGGCGATGGAGATTTGGAGCAGAGTCTCTGTGGCCCAACGAAATTTGCTCGCCAAGGTGGAAGTGATTCGGGACAACTGTTTGTTGGTTAATCAAGTGTTGGAGAATCTAACTACTAGAGAAAGGGAAGCTGGAGCAGCACGGGTTGCCTTCCAAGAGGCTGTGATAGCCACAAACAACAGGGATCCGGGAAGTACTCCCAGGTTCACCATTTTGGAGCAGACAAGAGGAAACATTCTATTGAAAGAATGGGAGCACAGCATCTCGGAAGGCAAGCTGCAAGCCAAGAGAGTAACGAAATCCTTAGAGGAGGCTTTGATCTCTATAGATGGTAGTCTACTAGGCATTGATAGCGGAGGTAATGCCAAGGCATTGGTTCAACTAAATATGCCAAAAATCTCACTTGATCTAAGTGAAAGAGAGGAAAGAGATTCAGTCGATATCTCACAAGTGACTATGGCGGACATAGTCCAAATAGACAAATGTATGATTAAACCAAGCATGCAATTATGCGCTATTGACATCATAGACAGACATATGGAAGACAGGATGCCACAATTAACTCGAGATTGTTACTCTTTTGAAGCCAACTATTAAGCAGAACCGTCAAGGCTGATATCTCGGTTGGTTGAAAGATGTGTCACCTGTACCGAGCACACGCGAGGACAAACCTCTAGCACCAAGTGAAGACAGAGAAGAAGAAATGGAGCGATTGCTCTCCTCCCTATCATAACTGAAAATTTTTCAACGATGGAGATTCCATCTTATTGTAAAACTGTATAAATATACCATAGAAAGAAAGAAAAAAAGCGTTGGACCTTTTTGTGTCGATTGTAACAGAGTTTTTACATTTTGAGAGTTAATACAAAGCAAATCTGAAGATTCTCAATTCTGTCATGACTATGTTATGAGTTTGTTTTCTTGTATCTCATATTTCGTTTCATTTCATATTCATAACTGATGAATTCTTCGTTATAATTTAGTATGACCACTACTATAGCGAATGAATTTTGGTTTTCTATATTGTTTACTGTTTTTCCTCTGTACCGGCTATCAGCAGGTGTAACACCAGTCAACACTTTCAAAATTCTATATATATTTTATGCTTCATCGGGTTATTTCCTTGCATCTTTCTTCTTCTGTTTATACGTGAGATTCTCCCTTGATAGGAGCCTTACTCGATAGACAGCTAAATGTTTTCTGCCACCTCATACAATTTTATTAAAATATAACCCAGTTACGAGAAAGAGCCTTTGATTTGCAACCCGTTTTTATTCCTCAAACCGTAAACTCTCTTTTATACGACCGAATTGAGACAGCACTTAATTTTTCCTTTTGAGGTTTTCTTATTTTACTGTTCCCCCATGACTGTCCCTGTACCAACACAACCCAATATTGAACCCAGATTATCAAATCAAACACACATTGCCTTAAACCTTTTCGATACTATCCTTAAAACAGCTACTACCCGAGTTGAACTCGAACATTCATGGGCAGCGATTGAACAAGATATAACCATCCAGGAATAGTTGGAAGCTAGACAATGCCAACGTAGAAATCTTCCCTAGTTTCCCTTGCCGAAGGTTGACGTTTCTCTCTTCTCTATCTTTTACCCACTTTCGGATGCCTAGACACTGTACTTCTAAGACTTAAGTACAGACTCTGGAACAACATCTTTTTGGCGCCGTTGCCAGGGACTGAAGTTACGAAATCTTTTTCCCTGGGAAAATGACATCTTGTTTTTCGTTGAAAGTGTTACCCTTTGATAGTGAAAAAAGAGTACACACCTTTTAAGGCTTTTCAATATTTCACTTGGTGACTCCACAAATAATAAACTGGCATTCGATCGAAGGAATACCAGACAAAACCCAGATGGTAAGCATATTATGCTCGTTACCGATCCTAAGAAGATTCTAAAGGCGAGAGGCTCTCTTAAGCCAACCACTGCAGTCTACAAACTTAAACCCCCACAACTGAAGACTCAGAGTTCTTCTGAACCCTCAACTTTGCTCAGTCCTCTCTCTGACACTAAAGATTTGACGTCAGACTGCTCTGAGGATAGGAGTGAGATTCATCCGACAATCCCCTTAGTACACAAATGAAAGGACCCTCTTGAATGTTCGTCGACAGTTGAGATACCATATTTCCTTCGATTAAAATTTCCGACCCCACCTAATTCTGAAGAGTGTGTTACACATTCGGTTTCCACACCCGTCGGTTCTCCTGATTTCGTCTCTTGCAAATCTGAGGAACCAAGTCATCACGTTCCTTATCTTTCATCACCGATTTTTCCTCCTCACGAAGAAAATAAAGATTCACTTTTAATTTTCCGAAACCCCCTTTACGACTTTCCACAAATAACGATGGCAGCCGCCGAAGGAGGAGGTGGAGGTTTTATCAGAGGAGGAGGGGGAGGAGTTCCTCTTGGAGGAGCTAGAGGCCAAGCGCCTGCCCCCCCTCCCAGAGTGTTTGCGAAAGTTGCAGCCAGATATGCTCCCTTGGTATTGCCCATTCCTCTACACGACCATCCCGAAAATTACATAAAAAACTTGCCAAAATTCACTGGGGAAGGGGATCTGATCGTGGCCGAACACATTAATTTATTTGATCAATTCGCAGATATCCTAGGTATCGAACATGAAGATGTATATTTGAGGCTTCTTTTTCAAACCTTCGAAGGCCAGGTCCGAACTTGGTTTCGGAGTCTACCTGCAGCATCTATCTTGTCTTAAGACGCCTTAGAATATGCTTTCCTTGGACAGTGGGGTGAAAGAAAGGACCACTTATATTATTTAACTGAATTTGGGTCTTTAAGAAAAAAGAATTATGAAACAGTCATGGAATTTATTCAAAGATTTAACAAACTGTATAACAAAATCCTAGTCGAGGTTAAACCGTCCCAACCCGCGGCCAAGGTAACTTTCGCGGGGGCTTTCGAACCAGATTTTGCAATCCTTTTGCGAGAAAGAAGAGGAGCCACCCTAAACCTAATGCAGGATGATGCTATAGAAATTGATTCCAATATGATGGCTTCTGGTAAGCTTAAAGCTAAAGTAGAAACGACAAACCGGGAGACTAAACGCTTTAGAGAACAAGCAGGTCTGTCAGGGTCTAATAGATCCACAGATGATAGGGTAGACGATATGGCCAGAGTAATTAAAGAACTGTCTAATAAAATATCCAGAATGGAGCTCGAACAGGCCAAAGTTGATTCTTTCCCCAAAAAGGATTTCAAGAGGAACCCCAACCCCCCGAACCAGCAAAGACAAATAAAAAACGAAGATCAAAAAATACAAGATCCCCTAAAGAATGAAAATTTTATAGGAGCGAACAATTTTCAAGACTTCGTAGATTCGGATAATGATGTCATGAACTTCGGTGATGACTACACACAACCATATCTGACTCGAGAAGATTATGAAAAATCTCTAAACACTCAACAACCGTCAAATAAGGGTGAAGAAAGTGATCATACTGACCTTTGTGAATCTCAACAAGAAACTGAGATGATAATGGTTGATATCCAACCTAAGTAAAACTTAAGATCTAAGAGTAATCCCATCTCAACTACTCAACCCAAAAAAATCCTCCAAAGAGGTCAAGCTTATGAGCCTACTCCGGAAAAGACCTTATTACCCAACAGCAAAGTGAAAGTATTAAGAACACAAGGGTCCGAACTGAGAAAAGTTGAGCCCCAAGCACAAGGAACTGAAACGGCAAATAAAATTACGCCTTCAACCAGGACCATGAGTAATAAAGCGATCCAGACAAATAAATCGGAAAGGAAGGATTCGGAAGTCTCAACCAAAGAAACAGACAAGGTGAGCGGAACTTTCAATTTTGAAAACGAGATAAATAAAATTAAGATACCAATCCCTCTAGTAGAATTAGCAAAAAAACTTGTTTATCGGAAGCAGATTACCAAAGTGATGGGTGTCTCAGAGCTAGAAAGCCAATCTGACATTTTAAACCTGGAAGATGACAAACCTAACATCACTTTTGGTCCACATTTTGAAGGGGCCAAAGATACTATTGCTCCATTTTATATCACTTTAAATGTATATGACCATTGCTACATAATTGCATGTTAGACTCCGGAGCCTCCCATAACGTTATGCCTAAGATTATCATGGACAAATTGGGTCTTCAGATCACTAGACCTTATGGAGACCTTTACTCTTTTGACTCGAGAAGGGTTAAGTTTATGGGAATGATAAAGGACTTAGTAGTTACCCTGGCACAGGTCTCGGTTAAGAGTATCCTGATGGATGTGGTTATTGCAGATATTCCCCCTAAGTATGGCTTACTGTTGTCTAGGTCATGGGGAGCCAAGTTGGGGGGTTCTCTTCAATTGGATATGACGTTCTCCACAATTCTTGTGTTTGGTGGTCAATTTACTCGGTTGTACAGAGAAACGAGATTATCATATACAGTGAACGACCCTCAAAACCCAAACAATTTCCCTATTTACATTGCAGATCAAGATTTAGGAAATTGTATCTTGTCTTTTGATGATGGTCTAGATGGTTGTCTGGAGGAAAACTATATAGAGCAGGAAGAGTCAAGTTACATGACAGAAGATCTGTGTAGCACCGGTGTCTGTAAAATGTATTTTGACGGTGCCTCATCTTGTGAAGGGGCTGGTACAGGAGTGCTTTTAGTGGCTCCCGAAGGAAAGTTTGTTGTTCCTTTTTCTTACAAACTGCAGTGGGATATAGATTATACTAACAACGTCTGTGAATACGAAGCGTTGGTATTAGGATTAGAGGTTGCCAAGAAGTTAAAAATAAATAACTTAGAGGTATATGGAGATGCAGAGTTAATAGTCAAACAGATAAATCGACAGTACCAAGCCAAGCATCCCATATTAAGATCATACAGATATTGTGCCTGGGATCTCATGAAAAACTTTTTCTCGTCCATAAATGTCCACTTCATCCCACACGCAAAGAATTTACATGTTGATGCATTGGCTAAAGCAGCTTCAACCTTCTATCCTCCCACGACTTTCAAATTGAAGTATCACATTGAAATCAGACACAGACCATCTATACCAGACAATATCCAGCACTGGCAAGTCTTTGAGGATGACGAAAAAATTAAGAAATTTCTTGACGCAGTGGGTGAATTCTCCGAAACTCATGCAGACCAAAAAAATCAAAATAACCCGATATGGATCATGCAAGAAGGGGAGGATCCTAAATCTTTCCGAGAAAAAATTGCGAATCATCGTATGCTAGTCCTCAAAAACAACTAGATTCCGAAAGGATTGATTCCTTTAGAAAGACTTTTTTATCAAAACGACGTACCTGTAAAATCCACTTTACAACCCCAACTAGAAGAAGTGGAGGACCGTGATATAGGAACTGAAGAAGAATCCAGGATGGTAAAAATATCTAAGTTCCTCCCTCCCGAAATAAAAAGTAAGTATAAAGACCTACTCAGACAGTATAAGAATGTTTTCGCCTGGTCTTATGATGAGTTAACAACATATGACACTTCCGTAATTGATCACAAGATACCTTTAAAGCCTGGGGTCAAACCATTTAGGCAAAATCTTAGACAGATCAACCCCATTTTGTTACCTGTGATCGAAAAAGAAGTTAAGAAACTTTAGACATGAAAATAATGTTACCTCTGAGATATTCAGACTGGGTAGCAAACCTGGTCCCGGTCAAGAAAAAGAATGGGGAAATCAGACTGTGTGTGGATTTCCAAAACTTAAATAATTCGTCTCTCAAGGAAAACTATCCGCTGCCCAAAATGGACCATGTGTTAGAAAAGGTAGTTGGAGCCAACCGAATGTCTATGATTGACGGGTTCTCTGGTTATAATCAAATCGCCATGAATGAACAAGACAGAGAAAAAATTGCTTTCACCACACCATGGGGTACGTTCATGTATGACAAAATTCCTTTTGGTTTGATGAATGCAGGGGCCACATTCCAGCGCGCTATGGACATCACTTTCATAGGAGAAAGGGATAAGTTCATAGTCATTTACCTCGACGATTTGACGGTTTTCTCTAAAATCGACGAAGAACACTTGATACATCTTAAACAGACTTTCGAAAAATGCCGCAGGTTTGGTCTATCTTTAAACCCAAAGAAATCACATTTTTCCATGCAGGAAGGTACGATTTTGGGTCATATCGTATCTAGGGATGGAATCAAGATTGATCCTAAGAGGATTGAAGCAATAGATACTATAAATATTCCCAGAAATGTAAAAGAGATTCAATCTTTCTTAGGAAGAATAAATTTTTTACGAAGATTTATCCTGAATTTCAATGAGATTGTAAAATTGATCACAGGTATGTTGAAGAAGGATAGCGAAGTAAAATGGACAACCGAGGCCAAAGCATCGTTCGCACATATTAAGAAAGTCATAAGTGAGGCACCTGTGTTAGCGAGCCCCGACTATCTAAAAGATTTTCTTATCTTCTCATTTGCCTCCGAACACACTATCGCCGCGGTACTCCTACAAAAGAACAAAGAAGGTTTCAAACAACCGATCGCCTTTTTCAGCAAGAGCCTTAGAGATGCAGAACTGAAGTATGATATAATAGAAAAACAAGCGTACACCATGGTAAAAGCATTAAAGACATTCAGAACGTATGTACTACACTCAAAGATAATTGCGTACGTACCTACCAGCTCTGTGAAAGATATTCTGGTGCAACCAGACAGCGATGGAAAAAGAGGGCGATGGCTCGCCAAAATCCAAGAATTTGATCTGGAAGTCAAATCGGCCAAATTAATAAAAGGGCAAGGCCTGGCCAAACTCTTAGCTGAGTCAAATTTCAGAGCCCTAGATATCAATTGCCTGCAGGAAGGCGACGAAGACACGAACCTAAACGAGTTGGATGAAGAAATTGGTCCAAACAAGATTGAAGAGAAGTTCATATCATCAGGCTGGTACAGAGACATAGTGTCATATCTGCTAACTCTAAAATGCCCAAATGAGCTATCACCATCAAAAGCCAGGACTTTAAAACTTCATGCTGTTAAATATTGTATCACCGAAATTCAGCTATATTGGAAAGATCCACTCGGTTTCCTATTAGTCTGTTTAGTTGAATTGAAAACTCAGTGGGTTATAGACGAATTTCATGAGGGAATCTGTGGGGGGCATCACACTTGGATATCTACAGCTTACAAGATTCTAAGAGTTGGGTACTACTGGCCAAAACTTTTCTCGGACGTTAATGCCAAAGTCCGAGCCTGCAACCCTTGCCACCTATTTGCAGGTAAACAGAAGCTTCTGGCACTGCCTTTAGTTCCAATCAAAGTTGAATCTCCATTTCAGCAATGGGGTCTAGACTTTATAGGCGAGATTAATCCCCATTCCAGTGCTCAACACAAGTGGATTTTAGCCACAACAGATTATTTTACTAAATGGGTGGAAGCCATTCCAACCAAAAGGGAAACAGACTCGGTGGTAATTGATTTCTTAGAAGACAATATTTTGTCTAGATTTGGTTGCCCCCAAAAGATAATTACCGACAATGCCCAAGCTTTTAAATCTATGGCTATGACCAGTTTCTGTCAAAAGTACAATATCGTTCTTGGCCATTCCACAGCGTATTACCCCCAGGGAAACGGATTGGTTGAGTCATCTAACAAGAGCCTAGTAAATATAATCAAGAAAGTATTGGATGAAAACAAAAGATCTTGGCATGTGCACTTAAAATACGCATTGTGGGCGAATCACATAAGCAAAAAAAGGTCTATCGGCATTTCTCCTTTTCAGATGGTATATGGGACAAATGTCATGCTACCTATAAACCTAGCGCTTCCAGTGATGAAGTTATGGCAAGATCAAAATGAAGAACCCAATCCTGTCACCGGGAGGATAAATCAGCTGATTGAGGTTCAATGGCATAGAGTAGAAGTAGATGAAAAGTTGCAGAAATATCAAGATGACATGAAGGCATTATTCGACCACAAAGTAAAGGACAGAGATTTCCTCCCAGGTGATTTAGTATTAAGGTGGGATGCAAGAAAGGAGGAAGCAGCAAAACATGGTAAATCTGACCACCTCTGGTATGGACCATTCACAGTCTCGGCTCTAGAGGGAAAAAATTCCTTCCTACTGGAAAATATAGACGGTGAAATCCTCAACGCCCCTGTCAACAGGCGTTATCTGAAGCATTATATGACATAACAGTCGCCTAAAAAAAAAAAATGTATGCTTATATATATACTTTGTATACATATATATATTTTTCATTTATGCATTGCTTTTTATTTTCTTTTTCTTTCATTAAATTTCGACACCTTTCAGATAGCCTGATAATCTTCGTATCTGCTTTTTACAGGATTTCATCTGCACACAAAACAAGCAGGAGAAGTAAACTGAAAGTTGGTGTCAGAAATAAATCGGCTTAAACAGGTGATACCCAAGAAATTTGATATTATGCAAAGAAATTGAAACGAAAAGGTATAGATGTGATTTCCTGAAGGACATGTTCTAAAGGACTATTAAAAAAAATCGAGGTAACCTCATCCAAACAGCAATATCGGCTGAGCTGATAAATGACAGAGTTGTTTCTTTGTTTAATCATCTATAAAAAATTAGGGATAAATAAATGATTCACCCAAATTAAAAAACAGTCAGTCAAATTAAAGTATCCCTGAAAAAGATCTACAAGAGTCAGTTTTGATTTATTTTTTTTCTCCCGAAAGTCCCTACCTGTCACCCTTTTCTATCTTCGGGTTTACCTTTTAAAAAAGTCAACATCTTTCCGTTTTGCATAAGAAGGGATAAGATTTTTTCGTTTCAACCTCGTGAGCCTCAAAGCAGATTGTGGAAAGAAAGCGGGTCTTCACAACTCCTTGATCCCCTGCTAAACAAAGGGACGCTTAAAGTGATCCTAACTTTCCTAGGTTTTTCAACAATATCAGAGGATTGAAGCTTACTCAAATAGAATGCCCTAAAAAACGTTATTTTCCCTTTTTCTCTGAGAACGAAGGTGTTGTGAAGGTCAAGGGAAGGTTGGTACCAAGTAATCAAAGTAAGTTGACAAACCTATAATGCAAAATATTACACAGATATCAGCCCTGATACAAACTGATTGCCCCCATCTTCGCGCTCTAAAAAGCGAATTATAAGACAGGTGGTGAAAGTAAATTCAGAAATGATTGCCCCCATCTAGTCCAAGAGATGATGAAAGGAAATTCAGAAATGATTGCCCTCGTCTCAGCATTTAAATGCATAAATATATTCTGAAGTGGTGAAAGGAAATTCAGTAAAAGGGGCCAAATAACTTCACCGGAGTACTCAACAGGCTCGCTGGCAGTGAAGCAATATCTGAGATATCTGTAAGGTTGTTATACATGGATATCACTCTACTCTGGTAACCAATTCTTTTTAAAATCTGATCTGCATCCCAAGTTCAGATGAGACTCCCTAATTAAAAACATATAATCTTTTTCTTTTGATGCAAGCTGATAGCCGCAAGATCTGTTGGGTCTCCTAGAACTGTTTTGATTGTCTTAAGGTAGACCTGAATTTAGTAGCGGGAAAGGGAAAGTCATGAAAGGGACTACAGCTAAGTTTAAAAAGAGTATCTGAGTTTGAAAAATCTTTTCAAGGTAAAAAACGAAGTCTCTTTCCCCCTTCGTTACCATGTTCTCAGGAACCTTTTCACCTTATTGAAGCTATTGACTCCATTTACACAATATTGGCACATGGTCTACTGTTCTTCCTGCCTTACAAGAAAGCGGGATCCCTAGTTGGAGCCTATGTTGGAGCCGCCTTTGTTTTTTCTATCCTGTCTCAAATTTCATGTCTTAATGCTCGAAATCGAAAGGTGGTTTTCGTATTTTCCGTCTGTGGTTTCAAAATTTCTGAAGACTTATCACGCAACAACGATGATTATTGTACTCTCAAGGTGAGTTCTACCTTTCGGTAAAAAAAAAATCCCCCTTTTGTTCTACCTTAGGATTTCGCGTGTTGGATGCTATAGATCACGTAGTTCATAAGTCCCGAGCAACGAAACAATGAAATCACTTTAAAATTTCACCCAGGTCAGTAACGAGAGTAAAGTTTTCCTAAATCATGATTAAACGTCATCGAGTTTTCGCACCTCGGCTTTCACCAAATCCAAAAKTTTATTGTCATAGTCCCGATAGCTGAGACCACGAAGTCCTTATTTTAGTAACCTGTGTCAAGGTTAAAACTAAAAGCTAAACCATGGTAAAGTTTTGTCGGCAATTCGCCACTCAGCGTTTTCTTTTTAAAAATTTATACTGTCTAAGCCCTRACTCGCGAAATCACAATAAGGATATGAACATAATTAATTAATCACTTAATCCGAGTTTATCTTCCCTTTTAATTAAGTCGTATTATCACGATTTCGCGGTTTCGCAACTCGGCATGCAAACTTCCCAGAAACGTATCTTCGAAGCTCCGAGTCGTGATATGGTGAATATAATAATTACATAATTAATTAAGCTACTAATCACGATTGCGTTTTTCTTAACCAAAATCAATCATCGCAAATTCGGGGGTTAGAGGTTCAAAGGGTTGAAACAAAATTCCCAATACAACGAGTACCGAAAGATTAATTAACGTTGGTAAAACCGGATTAATTAAGCTAAATCAACATCTCCCGTGTTTTGATGCTAGCACGATTTACGAGGTAGCCTTATTTCTTCCATATGCCAATTGACATTTCAAACCGCCAAAATTTATGGCATTAATTATGAAATAGGGTGAATCGACGAGTAAAGATTGGGTTTTTATTTCTAAATTTATTTCTAAACATGATTTGACATATTTGTTCTAAAAAGTACTGAATTTTTGAATATATATAGAACTGTTATTCATTATAACAAATGCATTTCTATATTACGCAGAGCACACTTTCTCAGCGAACTAACTTATGTATGTATACGTATTTTTATCGCAGAAGAGCTAAAGCAGGATCTCCAGTCATAGCCCCACGAAAAGCATCCAAAGCTAGTGTTGAGGTTTYGAGACGGGGCTTGGACAACGTTGCTGATACTTCACCTCGTAGTKTCGACTCTGTCCCGAACTGGTCTTTTGTTTCCGATGTTCTGCAGGCTGAATTGGTGGATTATTCTGATGATTCCAGGGACAATGAAAAAGATGATATAACCACCAAGTATAAGATCGTCATTCAATCCGGAATGCACAAAGTAGYAGCCAGGCCACGACTACTGCCATATTATGATATGGTCTGATGGACATTAGACCATGTGGACATACCAACCAGAACCATCATGAATGAGAAGAAGGTCACCATCGAGACTTTCAGGCCTGAACATATGCAAGCCATGTATAAGTTACCCACATCGTCTGACTTTACATATGGTGCCGAATTCTTGGACGATTTCAAACAGAAGGAATGTGTGCAGTATGATAAAACCATGTCTAGCTTAATAAAAGATTGGGTTTCACACTCTACGAAGTTCAGGGCAGATAGTCATGGTATATATTCAATAGCTTCCTTAGAACCACAGTACAAGTATGTAGCTATGATGACATGCAGATTATACGAGAGAGAGGACACCTCACATTTCTTTCTTCCATGGGTGCCTCTGATATTTCGAGTCGCTGAAGGTTGTTCCTTCAACTAGGCGAAAATGTTGTCCGATAGCTTGACCAGTCGGTTCATAGAGTATCGGGTGCAGAAAGAGAGTGGAAAGACTTCTTCATTTTTCATGGCCGCATACATTATGGACGTCGTGTGTTTTTTAACACCATTTCCCTTAATGAGCTGGAGTTGGACTCCAACAGAGGACGAGCCTATCCACGTCTATCATGCGAAATAATGGGAAAACAAAGCAGAAGATTCCATATATGAAATCTTCAACTGGGTGATGGTACCGCTACATATCACTATTTTCGGCCACCCGCCACCCAGGATCTTGGATAGTATAGTGATGAATTTGAGTAGCATAGCTGACTGGTATGTAGAAGCTGAATTCTCATATCTCAGAGTTTTCGGGGCTTCTGTTCCCCCACATGCATTACCATTATTCATTCCCGACAAGTTGGCTTGTCGTGAGGTTGCTAGACAAACAGTAATCGGTGGCATCAGCAAGGAGCTGAAGGGATACTCGAAGAAGGTATGGCCACCTTTTCTTGTTCATTTGAACTCATATTCTTTATTAGATTTCGGGCATGCTAAAGCTAAGTCAACAGCCCTGGAAGACCTAAATTTGGTCCTTATTGAATACAAGAAGCACGATCCGCAAAGGGTCGTGAGTAATCATTTGGCCAGTTGCAGGCTCAAGATATTTGAGCACGAAAATTCACTCTCGGATGACATTTTCCAGGGTGCACGATCTTATGCCGAGATTTTAGCTTGGATACAAACATTGGCACCTAAGGAGAGAGCCGATGTTCTGAAGTTCCAAGAACATCGACGCAGTTTTCTTCCTGCAGTGTTGCGGGGTGAGAATCTGAGTACAGTGGAGGCGAAACAAAAAGATGTTGAAGGCTCCAAGAATGCGACTCCCAGTCAAAAAAAACACCAGGACGAAGGAGAGGAAACTAAGAGTCCGAAAGCAGAGATAAAGACTCCCAACTCRCCGAAGAAGCAGAGTCCGGCTACTACTCCGGGACAATCAGCGAAACAAATCGGAGATCTTATCACATCAGTTACTCCCTTGCAGTCAACTCAGGGAAATATTGACGCAGTATGGATTTTCAATGAAGAGTTGAGGCCTATAAGGGTAGAAKATCTCCCTCTGAATGAGTTATTCTTCGATAAGAAGAGAAAGGCAGTGGTAAAGGGTGAATTCTATCAGGAAGGAGAGTCAACAGCCAAGAAATACAAAGTTATAACTGATGGGAAAGACAAGAGGAATGAACAATTCGCGACTAAAATAGCAGGGACATTAGGAGCATACGCCACAATGAACCAATTTTCAGTCAGGGTCTTAAAAAACCAGCTAAAATGAAAGAATCGCCTCATCAAGACCCTGGAAGCCAGACTAGCCACAGCAGCAGAGGCTGTCAAAGACCAAGCAAGTGTAGGAATAGAGCAGGCCAGGTTGGCCGATAAAATTGTGATAGAGTTGCTCAAGACTAAGCTCGAACAAGAACAGCTGGTGGTTCGAGATGGTCAGATGCAAGCAAGCCAGCAGAAAGATTTGATCGAATAGCTGCAGGCTAGGGTGGAAATCGTCGAAAGCAAAGTGATAAATATCAGGATGTTCTAATCCCAGGCGATGGAGATTCGGAGCAGAGTCTCTGTGGCCCAACGAAATTTGCTCGCCAAGGTGGAAGTGATTTGGGACAACTATTTGTTGGTTAATCAAGTGTTGGAGAATCTAACTGCTAGAGAAAGGGAAGCTGGAGCAGCACGGGTGACCTTCCAAGAGGCTGTGATAGCCACAAACAACAGGGATCTGGGAAGTACTCCCAGGTTCACCATTTTGGAGCAAACTAGAGGAAACATTCTATTGAAAGAATGGGAGCACAACATCTCGGAAGGCAAGTTGCAAGACAAGAGAGTAACGAAATCCTTAGAGGAGGCTTTTAGCTCTATAGATGGTAGTCTACTAGGCATTGATAGTGGAGGTAATGCCGAGGCATTGGTTCAACTAAATATGCCAAAAATCTCACTTGATCTAAGTGAAAGAGAGGAAAGAGATTCAGTCGAGATCTCACAAGTGACTATGGCGAACATAGTCCAAATAGACAAATGTATGATTAAACCAAGCGCGCAATTATGCGCTATTGACATGATAGACAGACAGATGGAAGACAGGCTGCCACAATTAACCCGAGATTGTTACTCTTTTGAAGCCAACTGTCAAGCAGAACCTTCAAGGCTGATATCTCAGCTGGTTGAAAGATGTGTCACCTTTACCGAGCATGCGCGAGGACAAACCTCTGGCACCAAGTGAAGACAGAGAAGAATAAATGGAGTGATTTCTCTCCTCCCTATCATAACTGAAAATTTTGCAACGATGGAGATTCCATCTTATTGTAAAACTGTATAAATATACCATAGAAAGAAAGAAAAAAAGGGCTAGACCTTTTTGTGTCGATTGTAACAGAGTTTTTACATTTTGAGAGTTAATACAAAGCAAATCTGAAGATTCTCAATTCTATCACGACTGTGTTATGAGTTTGTTTTCTTGTATCTCATATTTCGTTTCATTTTATATTCATAACTAATGAATGCTTCGTTATAATTTAGTATGACCACTACTATAGCGAAAGAATTTTGGTTTTCTATATTGTTTACTATTTTTCCTCTGTACCGGCTATCAGCAGGTGTAAGACCAGTCAACACTTTCAAAATTCTATATATATTTTATGCTTCATCGGGTTGTTTCCTTACATCTTTCTTCTTCTGTTTATACGTGAGATTCTCCCTTGATAGGAGCCTTACTCGATAGACAGCTAAATATTTTCTCCCACCTCATACAATTTTATTAAAATATAACCCAGTTACGGGAAAGAGCCTTTGATTTGCAACCCATTTTTATTCCTGAAACCGTAAACTCTCTTTTATACGACCGAATTGAGACAGCACTTAATTTTTCCTTTTGAGGTTTTCTTATTTTACTGTGCCCCCATGACTGTCCCTATACCAACACAGCCCAATATCGAACCCGGATTATCAAATCAAACACATTGCCTTAAATCTTTTCGATACTATCCTTAAAACAGCTACTACCCGGGTTGAACTCAAACGTTCATGGGCAGCGATTGAACAGGATATAACTATCCAAGAACAGTTGGAAGCTAGACAACGATAACGAAGAAATCTTCCCTAGTTTCCCTTACCGAAGGTTGACGTTTCTCTCTTCTCTATCTTTTACCCACTTTTGGATGCCTAGACACTGTACTTCTAAGCCTTAAGTACAGACTCTGGAACAATATAGTTAATCCACTATGAACCTCTTCAATTCGTCACAATTTGTAATACAGAATCTTCCCTTGTAAGTCAACATGCCATCATTAAGCATCTGATAGCCTTTGTACTTCATCCTTGTGGGCTCTTGCTTTAGGTATGATGTCACGGTCTTGAAAAATGAATGTGTTTCTTGTGCACTTTTGACTCTTTCTTTGATGTTTGATTCATTGACGCTTACAGCTTCCAACTGAACCACTTTCATACTTCTACTAAGGGCGTCAGACACGCTATTCTCCTTCCCTTTGATATGTTTGATTTCAAAATCAATCTCACTAAGGAGAGCCATCCACGTAGCTTGTCTCACATTGAGTTTTGGTTGGTCAAACAAATACCTCAACCCACTATGGTCTTTCATAAGTAAAAATATTCTACCTAAGAGGTAATGCCTCCACATTTCTAAGGCATGCACTATGGAAGCCAATTCCATATCGTGGGTTACATAATTGACTTTATGTTCATTCAATTTTCTAGATTTGTAGAAAATCACATGTCCTTATTGCATAAGGACTCCTCTAAGCCCTTCCTTGCAAGCATATGTACACACAAGGATGTTCTTGTTTGTATCTGCAATCTTTAGTACAGGTGCATTGGTTAGAAGGCATTTCATCTATTGAAATCTTTCTTCACATTCTTATGTCCAAAGGAATTTAACCCCCTTTTTCTGAAGGGAGGTGATTGGGAAACCAATCTTGGAGAAACCCTTTATGAACCTCCTATAGTATCCTGCTAGGCCCATAAAGGATCTGATATCAGATACATCCTTTGGGGTAGGCCAATCCATGATGGATTTAATCTTGTCAGTATCAACTACCACTCCTTCCTCAGAAATAACATGGCCTGAGTAATGGACTTGTTTATGGAAAAAGTCACACTTACTAAGCTTAGCATAGAGTTGATGTTCTCTTAGTACTTGGAGTAATAGCTTGAGATGTTCTTCATGTTCTTCCCTATTCTTGGAATAGATTAGGATATCATAAATGAAAACCAACACCAACCTATCCAAGAACTTTATGAATACATTATTCATTAAGAACATAAAATTGTTTGGTGCATTGGTAAGCCCAAATGGCACCACCACAAACTCATAGTGACCATATCTTGTCCTAAAGGTTGTATTGTGGATGTCTTCATATTTAATTCAGACCTGATGGTATCTAGAGCTCAAGTCAATATTTGAGAAGATTGTATCACCCCTTAATTGTTCAAACAAGTCATCGATCCTTAGTAATGGATACTTATTCTTGATGGTCATGTTATTGAGTTGTCTATAATCTATGCATAATCTAACTGTGCCATCTTTCTTTTTCACAAACAAGTYTAGTGCTCCCCATGGGGACACACTAGGAAAAATGTAGCATTTGCCCCACATATCCTTTAGTTGTATTTTGAGATCAACTAGCTATAGCATGCTCATTCTATAGGGTGTTCTAGACATTGGCACCGCTCCTGGTACAAKTTATATTGAAAATTCAATATCCCTTCTTGGAGGTAGACCTGGAACCTCTTTTGGGAATACATCTTTATATTCTCTTAATATGGGATGGTTCTCTAGGCTGGGTTTGTCATTCTCAATGGAGTTTAGTACTTGTATTGCATACAAGGGACATCCCTTTATGTAATACTTCTTCACTTGGAGGATTGATATTTGTCTCACTGAGATATGATTTTGAATCCCTTGTAGGGTTACCCTTCTCCTTCTTCACTTTCAAACTCCAAAGTTTTACTGTAACATTCCAACTTAGTTTTGTGGGCAGCCAACTATTCCATGCCAATTAGCAGGTCATAAGATCCTAAAAGAAGTATGTTTAGGTTCACTTGGGTGGGAAACCCACTCATAACGAATTGGCATGCTAGTATGACCTATGTTACTTTTCTTTTGGTTCCAGTGGCTAGTTGTACCAGCCATGATTTAACATTTTTAACTTGTTGCAATTTACATTTATTGACAGTTTGAGGGGAAGCATAACTCAAATTAGAACCAGGGTCAATTAAAATGGAAACATGATGGTTGGAAATCGTACCTTCCATCTCCACCACTGAAGCTTGGTGTTCAGCTTGTCTATTATCCAAGGCTGCATAAATTTGTGGCAATCTCCTAGCCACATCAATGACTGTGGTAGCCTCTTGGATGTTGTATACCCTCTTATTGATCTGTTGCCTATGCAGACAGTCCCTCAGCATATGTTCCTCTCCACAACCCCAACATTTCAAGGGTTCTCTCTTTGTGTTATCAGTCTTACTTGGAACTACTCTGAATGGTTTATTTCCACTCTGGGATGGAAAATTTTGTTCATACACACTTCTGGTAGGAAGGCTCATCCTAGATGTTATTGGATAAATCAGTGAATGCGGACATAAACTGATCTCCCTAGATCCACCTGGATCTAGAACAAAACAAGACAGGACATGATGCTTTCCCTAAGCTTTAATCATTGAATTTACTATCAAACAAGAGATGAGTGACATACCTTTGAATATCGCTTCCTTATGTCTTTGTTTTCTCTTATCCTCTTCGGTGCTCTTGTGATATTGGATCTGCAATGAAACACAAACTAACCAAAGTGAAAGCAACGATAGTATATTGAATGAAAACTTACACATGTGATCAAGGAGTCGTGTAATAAAATGAGAATGATTTTATGGGAAAGAAACATGCCATTGTATTATATTAAGTAAAAGTGGAAGATACAACCAAAAAGTCTTGATGTTGCAAGGTTCCCTTTCGGTGGCCCTTTGCTCCAACACACACACTTGCTCCAAACTTGCATGAAGAGGATCCATAATAACTTGATGGACATATGAAGACCTCAAGCTTCAATAGTGATAGAATCCTTCACACAATTCTCAGCATATTCCTTCATAAATTCCTTGCTTGATCTTGATTTATATTGCTCAACCTTTTCCATGAGAAACCCATCATTATATAGGAGAAGGAGAGATGGTTAAAGAGATTAGGATGATCCCACCAAATCAGAGAAGCTAGTAGGATCCCAACCATACGGATGCCACCTCATATTCTAGAAGATTCCCTTCTAGAACCTTCGTGAACTTCATCCTTTCCTTAGTCTTCAAATTCCACTGCACCCTATCTATAGAGTAGCCTACGAAAACTCCGCAAGCCAAGTTTAGGATAGCCTGTGGAAATCAGGCATTTYTGCACTATGTCTTATGTCTAGCCTGTGACGTCCTTCTAAAAAAAAGTTTTGTAGAGGAGGAAACCAGTCATTTTTCTCATGAAAAGATCCTTTTGGGAGCCTGAACACATGCTTGTAGAAACATCACCAGGGTGACCAAAATAATGTGTAACAMTGGAGCTCTTCCCATGGTTCTTAAATCTCGAGGGTTTAAACCCCTTCTTCTTGAATYCTGGATTGTTTTTCTTCTTCCAGTCTTCATGGGGTTATGCCTTATTCTTGAATTTCTCATAGAAATGCCTTGCTTTTTGAATAATATCTTCTAAGGTGTTTGTCTCATCAAACTCAATTCTATCTAGGTAGGACTGAGGAAATCCACTAATAAATTGTTGCATATTTACTTTTTCATCATTTATGTATGGAACATACCTCATTAGCTCAAGAAATTTGTTGATATACTCATCTATGGTCAGTTGTCCTAGCTTGAGTTCATAGAACTCCTTGGTCTTCCCATCAAAGTACTTTTCTGACATATACTTATTCTTGAAGTATTTCTCAAATTGTTTCCATGACAACTCTTTCTCAGGGATTCCTTTCACATTCCTAAGGTCCTCCCCACCAAATGGAAGCTTTCCCATTTAGGTTGAAAATGGTTATCCAAGCCTTTAAGTTTTCATAGTAGTCATGGACTCTGAAGTACTTCTTCAAGTTGAGTAGCCAAACTTCTACTTATTCCCCCTTCTTAATCTCTCCATCGTAGGTGGGAGGTTTGGCTTTTCTGAACTCTTCAGGGTCATGACTCTTGGAATTTTTCCTCTTCTTTCCCCTTGTCTGAGAATGGGAGATATTTTTTCCACTGGAAGATTCCTTGGATTTTTTAGTGTCCTAAGAGGGACATTATGGTGAGTGTCTCTTAGCTCCATGTTGGGCCTTCCTTGAGGTGCTCCTCCTGGTGTGGCCACTTTCAGGACCATGCTTTTGTATCTCAGGTGGACTTGGAGTTTTCTTAGTATGATGCATGTGTTGGATTACTAAGAGGGGGGGGGTGAATCAGTAATAGAGCAATTTAGTCCCTTTTAACCATATAATCCAAGTGCTATATCAATGAAGCATTATTATCAATAACTGCAGAGTAAATAAGCCATGAACAAATGAACAATCATACACATACACAGTACACCAGTGTTTTACGTGGAAACCCAAATTGGGAGAAAACCACGGATTTTTTTTTCTTATATGTCTTGAAGAATTACATTCATTGGAAGCACCAACTTCCTTTGTTTTCTAGCTGCAACTGGAAGGAGGCTCCAACCCCCTAGTTTCTCAGGATACAACCTAAGGGAAGCTCCAACTCCCCAATTCTCTGGCTACAACCAGAAGGAGGCTACAACCCCCTATGTTCTTCGGCTACAACCGGAAGGTGGCTACAACCACCTGTCCTTGCCCCTTCCTGCCACCCTGAAGTAGAAGTAGAATGATGGAACCATGTCACACTATCACTGTGAGATATACTGCTGTAAACCTGTACCAATAAATCTGAAACATGCATCAACCATGCATCAACCTATAATCAACCTGTACCATAAACAAGTGCATCAACCATGCACCAACCTGTAATCCACCTGTACCATAAACAAGTGCATCAACCATGCACCAACCTGTAATCAACATGTACCATAAACAAGTGCATCAACCATGCACCAACCTGTAATCAACCTGTACCATAAACAAGTGCATCAACCATGCAC
>JASDQU010109658.1:18169-35731 GCA_032191745.1 Picea mariana | reverse complement strand
TAATAGACCTGGTGTATCTAATCACATTCCTGCAAACCTTCCTTAACTTTAACACCAAGAGACTAGCATTTTCATCAAACTTTTCTTTAGTCTCACATGCCTAGTTTTGGATTAGTCAACAACCCTAACTTGAAGTAATCATAACTTTGAACCTGTAATGTATAAAGATCTAAAATTGATATACAATGTTCTTCAGTGTGTTTTATGCAATTTCTCCAAGTGGCACTACTGCCTCTGTCCTCTGCATCTGATAAATCTCTCCCCCTTTGTCATCAATGGCAAAGGTATATTTCCATCCAAGGCTGCTCCCCCTGACAGACTATCCTCTTATGGTGCTTCCACTTCTTCAAGTTGAGTAGCCAAACTTCTGCTTCTTCCCCCTTCTTAATCTCTCCATTGTAGGTGGGAGGTTTGGCTTTTTTGAACTCTTCAGGGTCATGACTCTTGGAATTTTTCCTCTTCTTTCCCCTTGTCTGAGAATGGGAGATATATTTTCCAAAGGAAGATTCCTTGGATTTGTTAGTGTCCTAAGAGGGACATTATGGTGAGTGTCTCTTGGCTCCATGTTGGGCCTTCCTTTAGGTGCTCCTCCTGGTGTGGCCACTTTCAGTACCATGCTTTTGTATCTCAGGTGGACTTGGAGTTTTCTTAGTATGATGCATGTCCACATGATTGGATGTTGAACCATGTTGTAGTTCCCTTTGTATATCAGATAGACTTTGTAGTATAACTGCATTAATTTTAGTCTGCTTTTCCTGCTCCTTTACCATCCTTCCATTTTCATCCTTATAAATATGTATTTTTTCATGAGGCTTCTTAAAGTTTCATCCAAATATGGAGGGGTTTCCACCGCCCTCCTTTCATCAGATTCTTCCCCTCTATTGTGGGAGCTCTCCCCCAACGCATGTTGTGTCACCATCCCTTACACTGTAGTTTTCCCACTATTCACTGACTGCTTGAGTGCTGACAAAAGATTTTTGTTAGTTAATAATATACCACTTCATGAACAACACATATTATTGCAAAGTGAATTTATCTTCTTTATTTGGAAACATTAGCAACATACAGTGCATATTTCCAAAGCATTTATCAAAAGTAGAAGGTTTTGTTCCTTTCTTCAGTAGAGGTTCAAACTAGTTTCTTATAGAGGGGGGTAAGGTAGGGTGTTACCCCCTAAAGTTATCTAATAATATTTTATGTGACTCGTGCATGAGCCCAAGGAGGCCAAGTGTTGTTTCCATGCTTTGATACCAATTTGTAACACACCCGACCCCTAATAACCTTTCTAAGGATGGGGCATCAATTTTTTTCTTGTTCAAATCATCTCAAATTATCTCTCCAAGTTCTTCATCCTCTTCTACTTGTTTGTAGATTTCTAATGACTATTACCAGCTCAAAATCCGATCCATGGTTTGCAAGATACAACCTCTCGAAGTTATCTGGGCATTATTAGTTGAGGTTTTCGACGTTCGACATTGAAAGCCCATTTTCTTACTGCACACATTCTCCCTGAAGTCCTAAAATCTCTCCACGTGGCCTTGGCCATTCGATGATCGACATTTTACATTTTTTGTGTTCAGCGATCGATGATCGACATTGAACGTTTTAGCATTCAATGATCAACGTCGAACGTTTCGACGTTCGGAAATTGGTGATCGACGATGAACTTTTCGGCATTTGGAAATTGACGATCGACGTTGATAGTCCCTCCACTATACTACACCCCAAATATTCCCAACTCCTGAAGTCCCGAACTCTCGGAGTCTTGGTTGTGTCACCAACCACGTTGGCCAGGCGAGCATAAACCAAAAGCTGGCACGTGGCGAGGGCCAAGGGTGAAACATGTTCTCTCTAGTGGGTGACATGTGTCATGCGCTAATAAGCATAAGGGTTCTATGAGTTGTCCATATCTGGGTGACATGTGGCACCTCAATTGCAGTTCCACATCACTCCAGATGATGTCAATGAGCCACATCAACCCCCGATACACAACCTTCTAACTTCTTTCAGATCTCATAGTGGAGATCTGTCCATGTAGATCCTTAGATCCATGACTCCCATTACTTCGCGACTCTGGGCTTCGAAGCTTACCAACTCCTCACATCGTGAATCCCCCAAAGATCCAAGTCGACAGATTCTCTAATATAGCACCACGTGTCCTCCTCCTATCAACGATTGAGATTCACTTCGTCGTTCGCAACTTCAGAGGTTTTCACACTCTAAAGACTCTTAGCCAAGTTCTTCTGGAGTACCAAGTCTAAGGACTACAGGATCTTCTTCCACATGGTCTCTCTTCCAACAACTCTAGTCCAACGATGACTTTTGACATGGGAAAAATGGGAGCCATGTGTCACTCCACGACGCGTTCCCGGTTGGTTGGGCAGTTAAGAGGGGTTCTCAACAGAATCTTAGATCAACAACTGAGAGGGATCCCGAAGGATCTGAGGATCGACGATCTATGTCATTTCATAAATTTGGCATTCGGCATTCTAAGTTGAACGTTGGCATTTGGCGTTTGGCATTCTACGTCCCTATAACTTAACATTGATGTCATCGAATACCCGAACTCCCAGTAGTCGTTGATCTATGGACACGCATCCATATGTTCTCAACGGTCCAGATTACCTCTGCGACTCCAACGTGTTAGCACTCTGTAAATTTTGTTTGGCTGAATAGACAAACAATAGAGGTAATTGTTTCAACCTACTTGAGAGTTGGGCACTAGCCTGCTCAACTCAGAGAGGGATCTCTCGTGTTGCTAGGTATTTATTTGATAATCAGTGGCTAGATTTGGTTTGTTTTTGGGGTTTTTGATAAATTTGTTGGACAAGAAGGGGAGGAACACTCAGAGCTATGGAGTCAAAATTTCTGAAAATGAATGAAAAAATTGACTGGCCAATAGAACTCTCCAGAGGATAAAGGCTAAATGAGGCAATGAATCTTAGTTGTAAATAATATTTGCAGAGTGTAAGAGGAAAGGGGAAAAACAAGTAACTGCATCAGAGCATTAATAAAATGAATTCTAAATTCGTTAGGAAGAAATACACAGTGTAAATTGTTTCAGTCGAGAGCATCAAAGGATGAATTCTAGGCTTTTAACTATCCAATTTAAACAGATGAAAATGTAAATGGAATTAAAGAACACGGGAAATACAAACAATGAAGGAAGACAAAACTCATATCATAGCCATTAGAATCTTTTCATAAATAGTTCAAAATGCTTCTGCATATGTATTCAATTCAATCCCAAAGTCTAGAACCACCAGAATTGTGCCCTTGCACTTCTGGCCACCACTAATACACTCAGAACCTCTAACACTTATACAATTCGAGTTCCTTCAGTGTGCAACCGGTTACAATAACTGAAATGAATCATTTCAGATTCTACAATGATTACAAATGACAGCTTTCAGAAAAAACATTTCATGATCCCTGCAAATTCCTCTTACGCTCCAGCTCCTTCCTCTGCCACGTTCTCTTTGAAATGTCACTCATAATCTTTCAAATATAATTTCATTTATCCATATTCTCATTAAACATTTTGGAATAATATATTTGAAATAAAAATAATTCCCAAATATTTTCTATCCTGTAGAATTAAATTTCCATAATTTAATTCATGCCCGTGGTTCTTTTAAAACCATGTCTTGTTTTTCCCAATTCACCATTTCACTGTAAAAAACATTTATTGTTACCATTTCACATGAAAAACATTTATTGTGTTATGTTTTTCCAATTTACGGTTTCACCATGAAAAAACATTTACTGTGTGTTTTTTCCAATTTACCGTCTTTGGTAAAATACCTTTTATCTTCTTCTTTTACTTCTGTAAATATTTGGATAAAGAATTATCGAAGTCTTCGTTCACGTGCATATTCCCATTTAAATCTTTTTCATGGAAATAAACATTAATTTCTTTAATTTGTAAAACTTGAATCTTGCCTCCGTAAAACCTTTTCACTATGAGGAGGAATTTCATTTATTAGAAATTCCATATTTGTTGTTGAAATGCACTCCTGGAAAAATGCCGCACATTGAACATATGATAAATGGTGCATTTATTACATCGGTCTTTGGCTGGAGTGGTTTAATCCAAACTGCTTTTAACTCCGATGTGCTCCACGTAAAAACACATGTCCACCAAATAAACCACGATAGTTTTCCTCAGCCCGCCTTCACATAATTAACCTCCTCGTTACTTCAATCCCCCATATGTATGTGCGCCCTCCATCCAACCTTTGACTTTTCCACATTATAAATTGAGATTCATGCCCATGATTTGAGGTGATTCCATAAATTAAATATTGGATTTAATATTAATATAAATATTTTAATATAAAAATATTTATATTAATAATAATAAACCTTTTTTTTTTATTTTCTAAGGACATTAGGCTTATGAGGCTTAACACATGAGTTTGTGCATAGGATGAGGGTACTTAATAAAAGGAATATTTTTTATTTTCAACGGGAATATGAAAATAAGGGTAAAAATGAATGAAGTGATGAAACTAAGGGATTTAGATAAGCGTTAAGGCTAGGTATAGGTTTGGGATATTCACCACATTTTTTAACTCATGGAGGACATGACTATTTTGGATGATCAGTTGAGTGAAGGATTTAGGTGATGGGAGATTGACAGAGCTGGTGAAAAAATTTGAAAGTCTGAGTGGAAAAATAGCACAAGGACAAGACGCTTTGGAAAAAATTAATACAAATTAGTAGGTGATAACACAACGTTCGGGAGTTTCAGTGCCATACCACTCCTATTCTTCCGAAGTGGAACTTTGTCAAAGTACTTAACGCTACCCATCCTAAGTCTGATCTAATGGTTGAGAGAGATCTCCACTGGGTCCCCAGATCTACGGCCCTCATCAATTCGTGACTCCGACCTTCGGTTGTTTTTTAGGGTTGTAAAATCCTAATTATCAAAGTGTCCAAGCCCAAGTAGCTTCACTCCTTTTGGGATTTAGAAAGGGATTTCCAACCTTGGATCATATGGGATCATATTTGGATTCTGGGCTACACTCATCTCTTAGTTGATATTTGATTAATGCCATGAGTATGATCCCTGGGTCACATGGGTGGAGGGTCTGAAGGAAATCCCTTCTCCCATAGAGTTGAATTTGACATTCACTCCAAGGTAAACTCAAAATTTCGGCAGGACTTAAAAGTTCCAGTTAATCCTACCCTGACTCTTTTGTGGATTCCCATACCATAACTCTCTAAAGGCTAACTAAGGTAAATCAAAACCCGTGTAAAAATAGCAATTTACAGAAGAAAAATTAGGATTTCTAATAATTGTTCAAACACTGCAATACTTAATCATAAACACAGACATTCAATCATTGCATCCAATATATTACACAGAGTATGAAAATGCTTATCAAAACTGGAAAATGTGAAGCAACTGCTGAAAGGGGTGCCCATTTCCTCCCAACCATAGGCACAGCCACTCCTGTTGGATTTACCACTGGCCACCCCCAAGCTAGACCATGATTCTTTGAGAGAGATTCTTTCTCCTTTCTCCACGACAGTCAGGGATGGAGGTTACTCTCCTCCTCCCACAAGATCTTGGCAACCATATTCCTCTACACCAAGCAAGGAGGTCTACGTGATCACTTCCTCAGTCACTCGTCATCCTCGTTTATCAACTTGTAGCGAGATCCTTCCCATGGATTCTTACATCCAAAATGAGCTTTATCCTCAACGTGTCTCTCAACTCCAAAGTCGAAACATGCTCTCCTCTCTTATGGATATTGTTTTCTCTACTCTACTTTCTTGTAGATCTGTCTCTATCCCCCAAATTACTTCCTTTCTTGCGTTCCTCAACAAGGTTGCATGGGTCTGAATCCCCAACTCGTGGTCAGGCCTGGAATCCTTATAGTTGGGTACCCTGCCCCATCTCCTCATTAACTCTTGAGGATGGCCTTCCAACTACCAGCATGACTGGTAATTCATTTATGGGTCAGAGGACTGTTGAGAATTTACACCCAGTAGGTACTGGTTTGGTGAGGGTCATCTCAACCATTATTGGTTTCCCTCACCATCTCTCTCATAGCATCCATGGTCTATCNTCAACAGTTGTACAATCACATATCCAATTTCTATTAATAAAAAAAAATCATACATTGACCCTTTTATACAAAGGTTCATCAAATCAAACATTCACACATATTTAGTCCGCCATAGTCTCTTGGCCAGTTATAGTTATATTTACAAACTAGGGGAAACAAGGGTATCACAATCACAAAAAAAATAGTAGCATGCAGATCAAGGGAATGGATGGTTTCTTATATTGGATTATGAAGCAAGTTATGATAGAATTAATGAAACACATGCCATAGACTACTCAAACGCTTGAGCCATCGACACTTTCTCATTTTAATAACTCAAAATATGTTGCAGCTAACCAAGCTAACTAGTCTGCTCACAACAACAATGGGATCCACATCTCCATGGAGATGATTGAATTTTTTAAGTGAAATTTTGAAAGAAGTTTGCATGTAATTCTAACTTGGAAGAGGAATACCAAGAGTTGGAATGGTCCTTGGAAAGTTGTCCCATCTAGTTTGCAAGATCATCCATGTTCAGTTCACTATCCCACAATTCCCAAGCTCTAGGTCTTTCCTTTTCTATCATGTTTGGATGCCAAAAACATTTTGCATATAATGCTAGCCAATGTGGAGAGAGAGAGAGAGAGAGAGAGAGAGAATTTCCATAGGCTACGTATGGTTCTATGGCCTATGTGGAGTCTTACCATAATGAGGATGTTGTCATATGACTTGGGTACGATCCTTCTCTTGAAATTAAACAATTGTATGGCTTGTGTGTGACTTCAAAATCCACAGTGAAGGAGAAATTGACTCAGGGAGAGATGTATAGTCTAGTAATGAGGAAATTGTAGACTATGGGGAGATTAGTAGCATGTAGGAGAGATAAATTAACCACATAACCATACATAAACCAAATTATAAACTCTCTACACTATTGCAATATCTCCATAATGCAGTCCATTGATATCCCATCTTAGAATTGTATGAATGGAGGTGCATAAAGAGATGTTGGGTTAGTTATATTTCTCATGGGCTCTGTATCTATGGAAGAAAACCTCAAAACAATAGCTGGTAAAGAATCCTCATTGATTAAACAACACAAGAAACCACTAAAATAGAGAGAAACTTAATTTCAAACTCATATAGAGAGGAAACAACATAGCAAACAAATATATTCACACATAAGGAATCAAAGTTTACCATGGAAACCCAAATGGGAAAGCCAACTTCAAATGGATGCTCAATTTATTTCAACAATCTATGGTTACAATCCTATTCATGGCTCTCTATTCATCCTCATCTTCTTGGCCAAAATACCCTTTGAGGATGAGAATTCAAAAACATATAGGGAGAGATAGGGTAATCGAAAGGCCAATAGGTGTGACCTTTCATTTTGTATTCCTTGGTCTCTTCTATCATTTAATATTTTTCTTTTTCATTTAATTCTCTATTTTTTCTCTTTTATCTTATTCACTTTTACATTAATTTTTTTTTTCATATCTTGTATAAACTTCTTTAATTTTTTAATTAGCTTGTAAGTACTGAGTCTTACAACCATTCATTTGTTCAGATCCGATTATAATCACACCTCCTCATTGAGACGCTTTTGGGTCTCCAAAATCTCAAAGGAAACTAATCTAGATCAACGTACCTTTTGTATGCTTCTCTAGAACATGGCTCTTAGTTTGGCTCTTGGCTACAACTTTGACTCTAGCTTTGGATTATGGCTCTAGTTTTGGCTATGCCTCTAGCTCTAGTTTTGTCTATGACTCTAGATCTATTTATTGGCTTTCTTTTTCCAACAATGCAAAAGTATGCTCACTGACTCCCAGCTCTGAACAATCTCCAAATTCAAACTCTACCATCAACATCCATTCTCATCTCTCTCTCAAACTTGGAGATGGTCCATCTTGGTAGTCAATGAAGCCAAGTCAAATTCTAGTGTCTATTAAATGTGACACCAATATGTTGTGCCATGATGTAATAATTCCATAAGGGAAGTGTGGTATGCATTATCCTACTAGGATCAATTTCCTCCCAGCATGGAAACAACTCTTTAGTGCATTCTCATGCTTACAAGCATGTCATGGAGTTCTCAAGAACTCCGCCAAGGTAATTGACCTCCATGCACCAATCATGGCATATTGTGCAGTAGAGTCTCTCCCTTCGCTTAAAGGAGATAGAAAATGAATGCAAGGGAGGCCTTATATATAGAAGCACAAACTCATGAGGGATATTAGATTGTTGGAGTTAGTTGGCACTCTTAGAACCCTTATATTTAGGATTATGCACCTCCCTATGCACTTTAAACATAACTACTACTACATGGACGTCGATGTAGGTGGGTGGTGTGTAAAATGACACTAGTACATGAGTAGCAATTGTTAAGGTTTACCACTATCAAGTTAGCCATCATCTATTATTTTATCAAATATGGATTCTAGAGAATCACACCAATATTTGAACAAATGTAAAGGGCCTTACCTTAGAATTCTTGATGGTGATGCCACTCAGTGAGGCAAGTACAAATGATAGGTGGGGTCATTCTGAGTCAAATGGGAGTCATTTAATTATGTAGTGTGTTTGAACATGACAAAAAAGTGGGCTCTAAACTAAGAGAAGTCTTTGAATATCACAATCTCTAATCAATGATAGTTTTGTGTAAGCTAACTTAGCACCACATCATTGGGGCATTATTATGAGGAGTATGACTATTAATTGGTAAGAAATTAAGGTGACATAAATTGATATTAGGCCTTAATCATTGATAAATAAAAAATATTCATTTAATTAATTTAAAAGTTCAAAATTAATATAATTATGTCTTAGTAAAGTTAATTACTATAAATAATTATTCCAACCTTAGACTTGAGAAAAATAAGTAACACTTATTATTCAAATTTGTCTCCCTTCTATTGTTAAAACACTAGCTTCAAGAAGTGGACCTATAAAACATAGATAGGAGGGGCTCAAATTTTACCACTCGCAAAGATGATTAACATACTTATCACGTGAATAAATATTTGGGAGTAAGTGAATAAGTGAATAAACTCAATATTTTTTCAATTGAAAATTCTTCCCCAAATTCAATAGGAATTTTGTCGAAAGTTATAGTTCCACCTTGTTGATGGGAACATTGAAGCTAACTTGGCATCATATCATTTGGATATTAATACGAGGAGTAACACTATTTTGATAGAGAATTAAGGTGTCATAGTTGAGATTAACCTTAATCCTTGAAAAAAAACATAACTAGAGGATATTTATATTAAGCAAAGTGTTGTAGAGAGGCTAACAACAATAGTACAATGCAAGTCTAATTTAATAAGTCTTAAAACATTTTTTAAAAGAAGACTATCTTCTATCCTCTACCTACAACCATAAAGGCCGAGAAAAATTGCTTGTAGTAGATATTGGTGTATATTCTACAAAATTGGCCTAGAAAACTAGCTAGTTTGAAAAGAATACACTCCTAGCAAAATGCATGTTGGTTGGCTACTTCATCTTGAATTGCATTGGCTGAGTCCGAGTCCACTTTGACAATTTATATAATCTCCAGGAGCTAGTGTGCAGTTTCATCTTCCTTGAGAGCCCTACAGTTTGAATTGATGGATTGTCCCTGATTAGATGCACCTAACTACTCCCCCTTGGACAAATTTATGACCTAGTTCAGAGCATACTATAGTTTGTTTCCAAAATATAGATTTGGCATTTGAATTTATCCAAAGTACCCATTACTATAGCAATTTGTGGGGTTATCTAATTTTTTAGTTCTTGAATTCTTCCTGTAGCTATCACGATAACACTTCTGATACCCTGGATGGATTCCTTGTGATTTCTTAATGCCCTCATGATCTCCTACAATTCTATATAATCCATTTGATAATCAATATTGTATAATACCATGTGTGAAATTGAGGCTCTAGTGACTTTGGTCCTCACTTCTATAGAGGTGACTGGGATCAAGAATTCAGTATGAGATCATTCTAGATTCAAAATCAAGGAACCCCTCCAAGAATGTTGCTAATAAAAAGGGGACAAGTAGACCACTCCCCCAAAGAAACTAGAGAGAACACACTACACATGAGAAGGAAGAGGCAAAGCATATTGAAGCTGAGAGGGTTGTACCTAACTGAGACCAATACTGAAAACTAAGAGCAGTAAACCGAGGAAAGAGGGAAAGCACTGTAATGTTCTAGACAAAAATGAAAATCGAGATATGTCCTCAATAGAGACGATATCCCAAAGGAGATCCTTTGAACCCCAAATGGTTGCACCAAACAATCTGAATGTGAATGAAAAACAGGAGAGTGGATGTTACAACTTACCCATGAACCAGAACAGAAAGGAGACCAAGTAAACTAACTAATTCAGGTAACTGAAGTCCACCAGACTAAAGAATAAGCTAGCGTTCTTGCAACTTCACCCCAAATAACTCTCATTCCCTACCATTATCCCACAATGATATTAAAAACATCCTCCCATGGGTTCAATTGCATTCAATATTGAATGTAGTTTCATGTGAGCCAAGGGAGGCAGTCCCTTCACAATAGATACTCCAATAGAAGACGAGCTTGTTGTGTACGCTGCCACATGGATTATTAATTGAACTCAACTTGCCTTGTCTTTCATTAATAACGATGAGATTGATTGATTGGTGATTTTACTACTAACAATGATTTCCCCCATTTTCAAAAGAGTGCCTTGGTTGGTGTATGTATCTGCAAGAACATTGTGGTCTCGTAAAACATGATAATACTTAACCTCTAGGAAATTTTTGCTAACTTGGTTTATCCTTTCTAGAAGTGATGTTGAAAGAAAGTTACCTAGACTGATATCTAAAACCAAGTGCCTAATGATATTTTTTAAATTACATATCACACTTAAGCTTTGGATGTTAAATCCTGAAGCAATTTTTAAGCCTCAAAACAAAGCATAGGCTTCAACATGGTTATTTGTTGGTGTACCAAGATCCGAGCATATTTAATTTTGTGATTTCCTTTGGAGATAAGACTAACCCTGAATCTTCCACCCCATTAAACCTTAATTCTTGATTAATAAAAAATTATTCATCTAATAAATTTAAATATCTAGAATTAAAATAATCATATCTAAGTAAAGTTAATTATCATAAATAATTATTCCAACATTAGATTTTAGGAAAAAAAGTGACACTTATTATTTATTTAAATTCGTTCCTTTGTATTCTTAAAATGATAACTTCAAGGTTTAAGTGGACCTATCAAACATAAGCAAATGGATCTCAAATTTAAAAGAAGTGGCACGTATTATTCAAATTCGTCTCCTTGTATTCTTAAAACACACTTCAATATTTGAGAACCCATGAAACATAGGCAAATGGAGCTCAAAGTTAAAAGAATTAACACTCATTATTTAATTTTGTTTTATTTGTGTTCTTAAAACATTAGTTTCAATATTTAAGTGAAGTTATCAAACATAGAAAAATGGAGCTTAAATTTTACTATTCTGAAAAATAGTTAATGTATTATTTAAAAAAATAGTTAATGTTTTTTTTAAACAAAAATTTGGAATTAAATTAATATGTGCACAAATTTAACCATTTTTATAATAAAAAATTATGATTTCAGTTTATTGATAGGAACTTTGAGCATGGAATTTTTCCGACAATGATTTTTGCTATTTTAAAATGATTTTTGCTATTTTTAAATAATTTGAATAATTAAAATTTTGAAAAATAAATAAATTGAAACTAAATGTTATTTAAAAAATAATTTATCAAAAACTTAAATTTATTCACTTATTAAATTAATCCTAAAAAAATAATTAACTTTAATATTTAGAAACTAAAATTAATACTAATAGGCAAGTCTATACATGGCCTCATACAACAAGAGACATTTAAGAGGATTGACCTCATACGACAAGAGACACTTAAGAGGATTGAAGTATCTTACTCTAATTAAATTTGACTTATCACTCATCTTCCTCACCAAATAAGTTTGAAAACTATGACTCAACAACAGTCCAAATTATATTATAGTTTTTATTAATTTCATTAAGCTCTCCAAAATTATCAGCTTGCCAAGCCACACCACCCTTTCAAACCCATGATCCTTGTGAGAAATGGAGTTCCTTGTGACTTCTCAACACCCTCCCAATTTGCTGCAATTCTTTATAATTCATTTGATAACCAATATTGTATAATACCAAGTGTGAAATTGGGACTCTATTGACTCTAGTCCTCACTTCTATAGAGGTGACTGAGATTAAGAATTTGGTATGAGATAATCTTGGATTCAAACTCAAGGAACTCCTCAAATAATGTCAATGACAAAATGGGGACAAGTAGACCACTCCCCCAAGGAAACTAGAGAGAACACACTACACATGAGAATGAAGAGGCAAAGCATATTGAAATTGAGAGGGCTCTACCCAATTGAGACCAATTCCGAAAACTAAGAGCAATAAGCCCATAAAAGAGGGTAAGCACTATAATGCTTCAGAGAAAAATGAAAATCGAGATATATCCTCAATAGAGACGAGAATCCAAAAGAGAACCTCTGAATCTCAAACGGTTGCACCACACACTTTGAATGTGAATGAATAAGAGGAGGGTGGATGTTCCATCTTACCCATGCACAAGAACAGAAAGCAGACCAAACGAACTAACCAATTCAGGAAACCAAATTCCACTAGAGTGAAGAATAAGCCAACACTTCTGCAACTCTACCTCGAATAGTCCTCATTCCCTATCATTACCCCACAATGATACCAAAAAAATCCTCCCATGGGTTCAATTGCATTCAAGATTGAATGTTGTTTCATGTGAGCCAAGGGAGGTAGTCCCTTCACAATAGATACTCCAATAAACAGTGAGATTGTTGTGTAAGATGCCACGTGGATTATTAATTGAACTCAACTTGCCTTGTCCTTCATTAATAACTATAGGATTGATTGATTGTTGATTTTACTATTGAAAATTATTTCACCCATTTTCAAAAGAGTGCCTTGGTTGGCGCATGTATTTGCAAGAACATTGTGCTCTTGTAAAACATGATAATACTTGACCTTTAAGAAATTTTTGCTAACTTGGTTTATCCTTTCTAGAAGTGATGTTGAAATAAAGTTGCCTGGAATGGTATCTAAAACCAAGTGCCTAATGATATTTTTAAATTACCTATCACACTTAACCTTTGGATGTTAAAGCTTGAAGCAATTTTTAAGCCTTGCAACAAAGCATAGGCTTCAACATAGTTATTTGTCGGCGTACCGAGACCCCGAGAATATTTAATTTCGTGATTTCCTCTAGGGATGAGACTAACCCCTCAAACCTAAAACTTAATCCTTGATTAATAAAAAAAAAATCATCTAATAAATATAAAAGTCCAAAATTAAGATAATTATGTCCTAGTGAAGTCAATTATCATAAATAATTATTCCAACATTGGATTTTAGAAAAAAAAAAAACACTTATTATTTAAATTTGTCCTTTTATATTCTTAAAATGATAAAGTCAAGATATAAGTACACCTTAAAAAAAAAAGAAAAAAAAAACTCAAATTTAAATTAAGCTACACTTATTCAAATTCTATTCCTATTGTATTCTTAAAACACTAACTTCAAGATTTAAGTGAACCCATGAAACATAGGCAAATAGAGCTCGAATTTATAAGAAGTAACATTTGTTGTCAGTCCCTGTCGAAGGCATAGAGGGACTATAGTGATCGATAATTCGTTGACTTTATATTAGTTTGTCGTTTGACTACAAATTTTTGCATAATTTCTATTGTTCGAACTACAGAACTAAAAACGTTATTTCTTATATAATAAAAAAACTCTTATATGTCATGATCTCATTGGATAATAGATTTGAGGTCTTATTGTCAGCTTCGCTATTCCCAATGATTTATATGTTGGCATATCCAAATTTGTTATCATCTATGGTATTTTTGAATTTGTATTATTCATACTGAAATGTTTAGATATCGAAAGTTTATAGCTTCGATAATTCATTGACTTTATATTAGTTTGTCGTTTGACTACAAATTTTTGCATAATCTCTATTGCTCAAACTACAGAACTAAAAACATTATTTTATATATAAAAAAAACCTTATATGTCATGATCTCATTGGATAATAGATTTGAGGTCTTATTGCCAGCTTCACTATTCCCAATGCTTTGTATGTTGGCATATCCAAAGTTTTTATCATCTATGGTCTTTTTGAATTTGTACTATTCATATTGAAATGTTTAGATATCCAAAGTTTTGAGCATGGATTGTCAGTTTTTTATTAGTTGACTTCATATTACTTTGTCCTCTGAGTAAAAAAAAATTGCATAGTCTCCATTGTTCGAACTATTGTTATTATTATTATTATTATTATTATTTATTTTTCTTTATCGTTGTGTACTTAGAGAGGCATTTTCATTATTGCGTACATAAACAGGCCTGCCACACTGCATTATTTCTTAAACGTTTGCACAGTGCGACACCCTTCGACGGTTCTGACAGCCTTAAACATTTACCTAACAGGCCTCACAGCCTTAAATGTTTACTCAACAGGTGTGTTACAATACAGTTTCCTCTGATTTTTGGATACAGTGTTGTCTGCAGTGAATTTGGGCAATATTATTCTTCACCAGCATTATTGGTTCACTAGTTGATGCTTGTTCGTTGGTTCATTCGATGTTGCTTGTTGTTGTTTGATTCAACTTTGAAAAGTTGAGGTCCTCCAGCTGCAGTTGGACCTCTTGGTGCTTGTTCACTGGTTTGTTGTTTGTTGCTTTCTCTTGTTTGATTCAACTTTGCAAGGTTGGGGTCCTGCATCTGCAGTTGGACCTGCTGTTGCAGTTTGCAGGGTTTGGAGTTGCACTTCTATCATTCCTCTTTCATGGGTAAGTTTTTGTGCCATGGTTTTGTTTCTATTCCTTGTTTGTTGTTTGTTATTTGCAGCTTGCAAGCAAGAATTTTCAATACTAGGAATCCTTGGCTCAAAATTCTGTTGCAGAACATCTTTCTGTGTGACTTCTATGACCAGAATCGTGTCCTTGTTCTTGAACGTCAATTTTCTATACAAAACCCACCTTTGTCGCAGCCATAGTGAAATATAAAAAAGAAAACTCCTCATTTTTCCTGGTCCTGAAAACCATACGTTTGGTGCATTTTTCCCAATGTTCTCCTCATATTTTATGTTCCTGGAAACCATATGTTTGGTGCATTTTTCCCAGTCTATTCCCTTCCAAAACATCTTGTTCTACTTTGAATGTCGATGTTGGACACAAAACCCACATCTCTTGCAGCTACAATGAAATATAAAAAAGAAAATCGAATGTTCTCCTCATATTTTCTATTCCTGGAAACCATGCATTTGGTGCATTTTTCCAGGTTGTTCCCTTCCAATCACATATGCCAACTTGCACATCATGGATATCGTGCCATAGATTTTTTAAAAATATCAATGCAAAGGTGTTTAGAAAACGAATTCAGATTTTTGACGGGGGGGAAGCATCTGTCGGGGCCTTGTGACAAGACATGCTTTTATTCTCTGAATAAAAAAATATGTCCACCTATTGGCTTTGTGTTGTCCTTTGTGTCTTGCAAAGCATCTTCTTCCACTGAAACACTTATAGGATGCACGCATGGAATAGGTTCAAAAATGGTATGCCTTGAATACTCGGTCTTTGTGCTGAGAAAATTTATAGTGTTATTTCATTTGTGTTGTCTCTTCTGTTTGGTTCATTGTTCATTGTATGTTTGTTTGTTTTTCATATGCTGTAGCGACTAGGGGGATTGAATTTGACATGAAGAAGGTTGAAGGATACATAGCGGAATTGGTATGCAGTTTCGCACTTATAGTTTTATTTTTTCTTTGTTTGCATATAAACTGAATATGGCTAAGAAACATATTGAAAATCACAGCTTAAGAGATGAAGCAAGTAATAGATGTTGTGTCCTATGAAATAGATACAGACTCCATTGTACATGAAAACATTCACCAGATATTTCATAGCAATGGGATTTTTAGATTGGATGCATTCTCGAATACTGTAGGAGATTGCCTCTTTGATGCATTTCAAGTTCTATTGAAATAGATACAGACTCCATTGTACATGACAACATTGACCAGGTATTGTATAGCAATGGGATTTTTAGATTGGATGCATTCAAGTATATTGTAGGAGATTGCCTCTTTGATGCATTTCAAGTTCTATTGCATTTATGTTATTCCTCGACCAACCTGCACAATGGATTGATAGATTATTTCTTGGGATGTTTAAAAAATGGCGACGTTGAGGCATTGGAGTCATATCAATACGAATTGGCATCTGATTTTCTTTTCCAGTTGCATGGAATACATGATGTCACTATGTATTTTTCAAAGATGCGATTGTTTGGATCTACAATTCTGCCTGCACTTGAGAGGGGAATTTGGGGAGATACATTTTGTATACGGTGGTTGTCCAAGTGGTTGAATATATCAATTGGAATATGGTCATTGACAAGAAAAACAAGATATCTACTATTCAAAAAAAATGCATCTAGCGATCCATATTGCATCTTGTTACATGATGCCTGTTATCCCCGATATCTAGGGATAACTAGGAGATCATGTCTCAAGGCCCACATGGTTCTAGACATGGAGTACCGAGAGCAGAGATCGACTTGAGCATGGCCCTGGAGGGCCCATGTTTCTTCTTCTCAGCCAGCTTTGTCCTACCAGCAGTACCAGCTTCCATCACTACCGGCTTGGGCTTGCATCAGAGAAGGCTCTTGCTCCATGAGGTAATTGGTCTGAGGTATCATGGTATGTGTCATATTTGATCATTATAACCTTCTTACATATGCATTAGGTTTCTTTCATTTCGGATGACTGCTTGGATCTTACACTAATCCACTTGACCATTGTTGGGGTAATTGATGGGATAACTTAGCAAGCCGGTATTCATGGGTTTTGGTTAGCCACCAAAGAGGGTTTGCAGAGCCATCGTCCGCTCCCACCATCTTATCACTTTTTCATCTTATACCCCGCTCATCCATCCCACTCCCCTAGTCTGGCCATTAGGATGACCTTCCAAGGTACATATTGTCTTGTGGGAAGAAGGGGCTAAAGGCCCAGGGGGTAAAAGCAGCTGGTAAAAGATAAAAGCCATAGGAAAATGAAAACCTAGAGATGCTTCACCCAGGGGATCCCCGAGAAGGCAATAAAAATCCTTTCGATAAGAAACTGAGGGACCCTAAGAAAAAAAATGATTAAATAAATAAATGCAAAACCTAACCAAGAGGATGGGAGGTCTCATCACGAGCCGACCCATTATGATCATAGGTATTTAGCAGTATGACATTGCCACCATCTGGTCACCAAACCAGGGCAGTGACCTTTGGTTGCATGGCCAAAGGAAAGGGGGTCTCATCACGAGCCAGCCTTCTCATTTCTGCGAAAATACTAGTGGGTAACGCTGTCAGCTCTGGCCACCAAGCCAAGGCAGTGTCCTCTTCATCAAGGCTTGTAGTAAAAAAGGAA
>JASDQU010109658.1:1053-18069 GCA_032191745.1 Picea mariana | reverse complement strand
GTTCAAAGAAAAGAAGGGAACGCAAACAGTGGCAACGACATCAAAACCCACAGACTTGGGATCAGATTCAGGTGATGAGTCAAATATTTCATTGGTTGGTATGACAGGTAAATTTGGTGAAGACATTGATTGTAAAAGTAAGTTGTTTCATACAAGGGTAATCATGCGACACACTAAGATAGACACATTAATCGACAGTGGATCTCAATCTAATATAATCTTAGAAGAATTGGTTAAGAAATTGGGGTTAACAACCCAAACTCATCATAAGCCTTACACACTTAAATGGATAAGCACTCATCATCAGATGCACATAACAAAGCAGTGCACAATCAAATTTGCAATTTCATCTAAGTATGTGGATGAAGTAACTTGTGATGTTGTGTCGTTAAGAGAATGTGGAATGATCTTAGGTAGTCCATATTTATATGATCGTAAGGCAATCTTCTACAGAACAAAGAATCAATATCAATTCACTAAAGCAGGTCATGATTATGTGGTTCATGCTCATCGTGTTAAAGCAAATAAAACACTTCAAACAATGGAACAATTAACGAAGGCAGTGCAAGCAAGCAACAAACCACTAATTGTTTCAAATGAAGTAATTGATCTTAAGCAAGAACAAGACATGGTTGTTGAATGGAAAATCAATCATAAATTGCTTCAAGATAAGCTCATGTCGTGCAAGTATCTTAAGTATATCAATCCATTTGTAGTCGTCTTTTTTATGCTGTCATTAGCAATGTTTTCTACATGGATGATAGTGGTTTCAGTAAGATGTAATAGGGTTCAAATGGCTAATAATATACTGTCAGTTGTCATGATTGTGTTACAGTTGATCTTGATGAGACAAGTGCACAGGACAGAGTTCAGAGACAGAAAGCAAGCCGGGTGGCCTATCCCGAGCTTGTTGACTGGTCAGTAACCTTTTGGGGACCAAAAGGTCTTTTTGTGGGGAGGTGTGATCTGAAATCGGATCCAGAAGCCTGATAGGGCTTGAAAAATGCTCAAAAATGAAAGTGTTCAGAATCTGACAAAACCAACTCCATTGCGTCTGTCTCGTCTTCCTGATTTTGGCGGCATATTTACTTTGTCAAACGGGCTCCATATGCGAAAGTTATCGTGTTCTTATCAGAAGCCCAAATAGGTAAAAAGTCAAAGGTCAACTGGTCAAAAAGTCAATGCTGATGACATCAGCATGCTAACTATGCAAGAGATGACATGGCACTCTTTGGCTGATGGTGATTGGGCAGGTTCGCTGACAGGGCAGACATGTGGAAGGCAACTGGACTAGTCAATGGTTGACAAGTGGCATTAATCCGTCAAATGGGGAGATGCCACGTGGCCCAGTCATGGGCAGCCATGTGGCACCCAGTCATCAGTTGAAGTGGCATGTTTAAAAAAAAAATGTTTTGGGGTCCATGGGTTTTGAACCCATGACCACCACCAAGCCCAACACCTTAAGAAATGGTCCTTTGCTAATACATCAAATTATTGCTTATGATATAAAACCTACAATATGAAATATATTGCATGGTATAAAGGAGGGGGTTGGGGGCTAAGCTCCAGACCGTGGTCTATCCACCTTCATGTGACCAATGACCAAGAGGGCGCGGGCGCCACTACCTGTTGGGTGCATTTTTTTTAGGGCACGGTTCTATCCCATGCACCATGTGTCCGTATGATGGGGGGCTTATCTCTTCAAAAGAGCGCAGTTGGGATGTGGCCACATGGAGCCTCAAACGACCGAGAATCAAGGGGCGCGTGCACGGAATCAGGGGCTTATGCCCATATTATTGTTATGAAGTGGGTTTTTATGCCAAATTTTATGGATTTTTCATTAATTCAGCCTATTTTTAGTTGATTCTCTCCATTTTTGGGGGATATTGGGCATTTTTGGAGCCCAAATTTTCGGAGGAAGTTGGAGATGAGAAACCAAATTCAAAGCTATATAAACCAAGCCTGTTTGAGGCCATGGGAGAGCATTCAGAGCAGAGTTATGCTGAGGAGAAGCCAAGCCAATGCCATTTTGATGCAGAGAAGCTTTTGAGGAGGAGATGTTGTCGGACCATTTCTGGGAGATCCGGATGTCCGTTTTGCGTGCCATTTTCTTTGCAGGGTTCTAGAGATATGGAAGAACATGACCAGATCAGTCTTGTAGCCATTTGACATTGCAGCGATGTACTTTTGAGCTTTTGAGCAGAAATAAAGAAGCCTCCCCCACAAAGATAAAGGCCCAGAGACATAGGCAAAGTTGTGCCAAACTCTGTTATCAATCTGTGTATTATGGTTTGCTGTCTATTATTTCATTTCAGATCTGCAAATGTGTATATGGATGTCATAATTCCTCTTCTTTCCTCATTCTTTCACTAAGTTTCTCAAATGGTTAATTAACGCATGCAAAATTAAAACTCAACCATAAGTCATTAAAAGATCCTACGGATCAATCATAGAAGTGTTGGGTGAAAAATGTATATCATGAAAGTGTTGTGTGCAAGATGCATATCACGAAAGTGTTGTGTGCAAGATGTATATCACAGAACAGGGGGCATAAGAATTCGATAGCGCTAAGTCGGGACCCCGTGGTGAGATAATTGGCTAAGTGTTGAAAGGGACGATGGTCGACTTGGCTCATGATGTGACGATATATATGGAGATGAGGATCTGGCAGTCAGCTAACCCGGGAACCGGCGACCAATCCAGGAGCTCGAGAAAGTCAGGTTCAAGTTTAAGGAGATTTTGTTTATATTTATTTAAAATGTATTCATATTAATGTATCTTAATAGATTATTTGTGGTCCAAATGTAAACCATGTTCCAATTTGTGGAGGAATTGTAGACTACAAAAGTTTTGGGTGCAAGATGTATATCGCGGAATTGTAGATGAGAAAAGTTTTGGGTGAAAGATTTATAATAGCGCCAACCCCGAGTTCGCTCGAACTCTCGTAAATCGCGGTTGAATGTGTTTTTTGCTTATTAATGCCAATAAGTGAACATGTGTGTTGAGTTGTCACTGGTAAAAGAATAATGAATGTGCATTGAGAAGGGCGGGAATGTGGCGGGGATTGAAGAGAGAGATAAATGTTTTGAAACTTTTGTGAACCCGGGTATAGTGAAGCTTGCGAGTTCTAAGAGTCTGGGGTCAAATTGTAAATCAAGGAAGTGTTGGGTGAAAAATTTATATCACGGAAGTGTTGGGTGCAAAATGTATATCACTGAAGTGTTGGGTGCAAGATGTATATCACGGAACACGTGGCATAAGAATTCGATAGCGCTAAGTCGGGACCCTATAGTGAGATAATTAGCTAAGTGTTGAAAGGGATGGTGGTTGGTCGGGCTCATGGTGTGAAGATATAGATGGAGATGAGGATCTGGTAGTTCGCTAACCGGGGAACCCGCGACCAATCCAGGAGCTCGAGAAAGTCAGGTTCAAGTTTAAAGAGATTTTGTTTATATTATGTATTCATATTAATGTATCTTAATAGATTATTTGTGGTCCAAATGTAAACCATGTTCGAATTTGAAGGGTATTTTGGGCTCTCAAATTTTTCTCAAACCCATAAGCAATAGAGAAAAAATATATGACTTAACATTTTGTATATGGAAGCATATTTTGAAATATAGGAAGTTGCAATATATGCATAATATTAAACAAGAACATGACTGCAACATGTATAAGGAAATGAGTATCTGGGAGATCTGGGAAGGGCACATGTTGCGTAGGTTGATCTCTAAACAAGATTTCCCTTTTTTATTCTTTACATCTCTCTTTTCAATAACCAATTTTTTGGATTCATTGTAAAAAACAACACTCTGAAATGCAAAAGACTCTTCTTCGTCCAATGTATCGGTGCCAATTATTTCCATCTCAGGATTATGCAGAGTAGTGATCTCTAGTTGTTCATCATTGGGGAACATTTTGTCAATGTCAATTTCTAGTTCCATATCTTTGAGGGAGAGACCGTGGATATCAATTTCTCCCCTCGGTCCCTCTTGTTCTTGAATTATTGTTTTCCATTTTTTGCTCGTGGGAAGTTTGTGAGAACTTTCAATTTTGCTGGAGGGAGGGTTCTTATCTCCTCCTCCGCTTAAAGAACCGTGTGTGGATTTCTTTCTTGGGTAGGCCGTTGGAGTATTGCTCCGATATGTTGTGGTCTTGGGTGTGGCGGTCGGGGATTGGGCACTTTTTTCACCTGAGCCTTTTTGTTTCTGCTTGTACGAATCATTGGTACTGGGTATTGTCTCAAAGTTTTTGGTGTCAAGAGTAGGACTTCCTGATGCATTATCTTCGTCTTCATTCAGGATAGTGTCAGTGAAAGAATTGTTGAAACCGAAAGCCAATAGGTGTTCTACAAAAATACCATCAGGGTCGAACCCTTTTACTTTTTTCAACACATTTCAAATTGAAGCTGTGGAAGTGGCCCATGGAATTGTCAATCTTGTTCATATTCCTGACCATGAAATCCCCAACTTTCCAAGGCAGAGAGATGAATTGAATTTTTCTTTTTTCATGGGAAAAATGCAACCAGTAGGTGTACTTCCTTACTATTCCAGCAAAAAACATTGTACCAGATATGTGACATGGAAGGAAGCAAGGATTTTGTTTGGACCCAAAAATCCTTATAACATTGTAGTTCTCCATTTCTTCTAGTGTGCCCTTCCTATCCAGGAACTTGGTCACCTGGTCAAACAACCGAGGAAAATACTTTCCAAATATCAATGCTTTAAAAACTGAAACAAAATCATTAAAGACTTCATAAAAATGTTGGGAAGTGTCATGTCTTCATAATATATGGTACAAGAAGGTTACTAGGTCAAATTCGCAGTTTACCTTCTTACACATAGATAGTCCAGGGAATGGAAAACAATTCACCACCTCGAAAATTAAATAATATGACATAAAGAATTTCTTCTGCCTTGTGTATTGCAATAACTGGGAAGAGATTTCAATGGAAATCAACTTTCCCCAATGGAAGATGGCTTGTTCCTTGATCGTAAAATATAAAATATACATAATCATTTGAGAGATGTTGGTTGTACTTTCTTTTCCCATTATCCTCGTGAAAAGCCATGCAATTTGCCGAAAAGGGTTTTTAAATGTACTAACCTGTAATCTGGTCATGTCCCCGGGAGCGGCCGTTGGGTTCTCTAAGAACTTCGGCAAGAGGTCCAATTCATTATCATGCTTCTTTAAGAACTCTCTGCAATTCTCTCCCTTGAAAGTAGGCAGTGCGTTAGGAAGTCTTAACATCTTTCGAAATACTCGAGGCGATAGGGAGACTCGAGAATGGTTCCACAACTGGATAATCTGTTGGTTCAGAATATAGTTTTCGACGCAGCACATGGCCAACTCCTTAAAGTAAAAAAAATAGGGGACACAACCTGCTCCTGCAATTCTAGATGTCGATATAACTTTCTTCTGGGCAGAAGGGGACGAGTAGCAGTCATAATCTCTGGACCACTGAAAACTCTGGTCCTCGTGCCTGAAAATATTCAGGATATCTCCACATAAATGTTGTCGAGTTGCAGCCATAAGGTGATGAGAACGTTCCTTTTCTCCTGATAGTATTTAAAATGAATGCTGGAGCATCATAATATAATCTCCCGTAATCTTGGTTCAATGCATTTTAATGGGATATTTCCTCGACCTTTTCTCTTATTAATGCCAATCTTTTTGTTGTGTCTAGTGAGTTTTCACTAATAAAGGCATAATTAATGTGCATTGGGAAGCATGTGAAGGTGTCCGGGATGGATGGGAGCAAAAACTCCTTCAAAAATTTTGTGAAACTGGGAGCCTGGCAACCTGCAAATATGTGACAACAGGAGGTGAAGAATCGACTAAGTATGGAAAGGCGGGGTACAATGCCTTCAAAAAGTTAAAGTAAATAACAATTTTTCTGAGCTCAAGATCCACACACAAAAAAAAAAAAAATCAGATGCCATAATATTGACCTCTTCCAATTCGATAATAGGGAGGTTTAGTTGATGGATCCAAATATGGCTCACTTCAGGCGACTGGGGTGCACGTAGGGTTCCTGTGAGAAAAGCTAATGTTTTGGTGAAGATTTGTTTATATTGCTACATGTGGCAGTAATTGTGTGATAGTATTTAGAATGAACACTGAATGATGGTAATATAATCTCTCGTAAATATTTGTTTAATGCATTTTAATGGGAGATGTCGTCCAACTTTTCGCTCATTAATGCCAATCTTTTCGAAGCTAATAAAAGTGTAATCAATTTGCATTGGGAAAGTGTGCGAAGATGGCAGGGAAATCGAGTAAGTATGAAAAGGCGGGGTGGTTAGATAGACACAGACAAACTCATCGTAGTTAGAGTGAAGCCTGTGAGTTTGAGGAGTCTGAGGTCGAATTGTAGATAACATAAGTTTTGGGTGCAACATGTATATCACAGAACAGGTGGCATGAGAGTTCGATAACGCGAATCCGGGAACTGGCGGTCAGAAACATTAACTATGGGAAAAACATTGTCAGCTATGTAATATACCTGGACCTCGACAAAATCAGGTTCAAGTTAGAAGATAATTTGTTTATATTTACTTAAACAATGTTCATATTATTTTCTTTTATTAGTATTTTTTGTGGCCCAAATGAAAACCATGTTCAAATTTGAAGGGTGGATAAACATTTTCATATGCAAGCATACTCTCAAATATGTGAATCTGTAATATATGCACAATACTAAAGAGGGGCATCATGTCAACACCTTTGTAGATGACAGTGGGCTAGCACAATATTGCATTCTTGCTACGATGATGCCTTAAAAAAACTAAAATAACCAACACTTTTTTGCCAATTCAAGATTGACAGAAAGAAACCAATCAGATTCCATAATATTCTCCCATTAATGCATTTTAATGAGAGATGTCCTCGAGCTTTCCGCTTATTAATGCCAATCTTTCCGAACATTTGTGGTGAGTTTTCACTAGTAAAAGAATAATTAATGTGCATTGGGAAGGGGCGAAGGTGGCAGGGATGGAGGGGAGTGAAAAATGATTTGATACTTTTGTGAACCTAGGAGTCTATGAACCCGCGAAACTTTGAAGAAACGACTAAGTATGGAAAGGTGAGGCAATTAGACGGAGTCATCGTAGGTAGAGTAAGGCTTGCGAATTCGAGTAGTCCATGGTCAAATTGTAGATCACCCAAGTTTTGGGTGCAAGATGTATACTCCGAACACGGGACATGCGAGTTCAATAACGCCTACCCGGGAAACCGCGGCCATAAAATTGGCTAAGTAAGAAAACGAACGACGGTTGATCGGACTCGTGATGTCAAGATATAGATGGATATATAATTTGTCAGTCCACCACCCAGGAACCCGCGAGCATAGAAATGCGACTAAGTATAGAAGAGGAAAAAGAAAGGGAGAAAAGAACTTTATGCCTCACACAAGAACACTTTGTCTGATAATTATCAAGTGATAGAAACACATCAACTATGGGAAAAACATTCTCATCCATGAAATATAGCTGGAGCTCAACAGACCCTGGTTGAAGTCCAAAGAGATGTTGTTTATATCTATTTCAACAAGCTCGTAGGTATAGTGAGGATTGCGAAGTCGAGGAGCCCGAGGTCGAATTGTAGATCATTGAAGTTTTGGTTGCAAGATGTATACTCCAAACACGGGGCATGACAGTTCGATAGGGCCTAGCTGGGAACCGATGAGCATAAAATTGGCTAAGTATGGAAACGAACAACAATCATTTGGACTAGTGATGTGAAGATATAGATGGATATAGAATTTTTGAGTCTGCAATCCCGGGAACCCGCAAGCATAGACACACGACTAGGTATAGAAGCATAAACAGATAATAGAGGAGAAGAAGAAAAGGGAAAAACATGGAAGTATAGAAGAGGAAAAAGAAAGGGAGCAAAGAACTTTATGCGTCACACAACAACACTTGGTATTAAGTATGGAAAGGCAGGGCGGTCAGACAGAGTTATCATAGGCAAAGTGAGGCTTGCGAGTTCGAGGAGTCTGGGGTTGAATTATAGATCACCGAAGTTTTGGGTGCAAGATGTATACCCAAACACGGGGCATGGGAGTTTGATAGTGCCTACGCGGGAACCCACAGCCATAAAATTGGCTAAGTATGGAAACGAACAACGGTCGGTCAGACACCTGATATGAAGATATAGATGGATATATAATTTCTCACTCCTCCAGCCCGGGAACCAGCGAGCATAAATATGCGACTAAGTATAGAACCAGAAATGGATAATAGAGGGAAAGAAGAAAAGGGAAGAACAGGTAAGTATAGAAGAGGAAAAATAAAGGGAACAAAGAATTGTATGCCTCACACAACAACACTTAGTCCGATAATTATCAAGTGATAGAAACACATCAACTATGGGAAAAACATTTTCAGCTATGGAATATAGTTGGAGCTCAACAGGCCTTAGTTCAAGATAAAAGAGATGTTGTTTATATCTATCTCAACAAGAAATAGACAAAATATATGACTTGGCACACTTATATGCAAGCATTTAGACATAGTCATCGTAGGTAGAGTGAGGCTTGGGAGTTCGAGGAGTCTGAGGTCAAATTGTAGATCACCGAATTTTTGGGTGCAAGATGTATACCCCGAACACGGGGCATGAGAGTTCGATGGCGCCTACACAGGAACCCGCGGCCATAAAATTGGCTAAGTATGAAAACGAATGGTGGTCGGTCGGACTCCTGATGTGAAGATATAGATGGACATAGAACTTCTGACTCCGCCACCCTAGGAACCTGCAAGCATAGATATGGGACTACGTATAGAACCATAAACAGATAATAGAGGGGAAGAAGAAAAGGGAAAACGGGTAAGTATAGAAGAGGAAAAATAAAGGGAGCAAAGAATTGTATGCCTCACACAACAACACTTAGTCTGACAATTATCAAGCGATAGAAACACATCAACTATGGGAAAAACATTCTCAACCATGGAATATAGCTAGAGTTCAACAAACCCTGGTTCAAGTTAAAAGAGATGTTGTTTATATCTATTTCAACAAGCAATAGACAAAATGTAAGACTTGGCATTCTTACATGCAAGCATGTTCTAAAATATGACAAGCTCCATTATATGCACAAATTGGACAACGTATGCAGATCAAAGTTTTTGTAACCATACCTCTTAGTCTCTGGACCTTGTACTATGATGGAGATTTCACTTCTACTTGTCGATAGTTCTTGTGAACTAAAAAACATGTGGTGTAAACAACATAAACATTTTGACCATGGAATAGAAGAATAAATAACTGCGGATATTTGTTTAGTAAACATAGCAAGAGCGTAATATATGTTTCCTGACCTTCGGTATTGTCATTGTGCTGATGTTTGTGACAGTTCACTGCCCATGTCCATGTCACTTATGAGACAGTGGCTATGAACATGTGTATATTTTTCATACTCAATATGGATGTGCATTAGGCATATACATTGTATTTGTTGTGGCACAACTATAGCCATACCTTTTGGAAGATTGTACTCCAGCTTTCTTAGCTGTGGCACATAAGGCTCCATCCTTGTGTTCAATTAGTCTGTTCTTTTTTCAATGCAAAAATACAGAGAATACAATGGACATGAAAGCAAGCTGCTCCGTAGGAACACATGAAAAAAAGATGGAGTAAAAAATTATTTATTTTAAGATAGCGGCACAATAAACACAATTGACATGAAGATAAGTTAATATACAAGAAGATATGCAGTATACAAGGAAAAAAAACCAGAAGAGTTGCAAACCAGTGGAACAAGTATAGATAGAGTAAATGAAAAACAATTGGATATGGAATACAGGTAGAAGTATGCACCTTTGCATGTATTCTTCTACATTTCTGGTTAAGAGTTATTTTCCTTGTCTAGTTTTCTTGTTTGTTTCAATGAAAAAAAGTACAAAACAAAATGAACATGAACGTAAGTTGACATGTAAGGAAAAAAAAAGGAATATGTACATACAGTAAATAAAATAGAATAAAAGGAATAGAGTAACAGATAGTGTTAGAAGAATGTACCATTTATTTATTTTTGTTCATCCATGTATGTGTATATATAAAAAAATTGTGTAATTTTTTTTTGTGTCCAAAATCAATTACAAACCAGGGAAAACTAAGAAGTTGGATAACTGGGTTTTCTGCAACAAACTAGACAGATATGCTTTAAAACATAGAATTATGAATTTGCAATATGTTTGATGTATATCTCATAATTCAAGTGCAATACCAACTGTATCGTGATCAGACTAGTATGTGTCTAAGATAAAGACGTTGTATTGAGAAATGGGCACATTTGACCATACATGGTCAATAAGTGCGTTTTGTGCATGGTTTATCTTGTCCAAAAGAAAGCGAAGATTGTATTTGCACATATAGTTTTCCAATTATTATTTTTTGGCATTATTTTTTAGCATGTCAATATTGAAGTCTCCTACAATGACAATGGTTTCGTTCAGATGCAAATGCTCTAATGCATTGGAAAGAACATTTTGTATGTTGGAGAATGTTGCATGCAGAGCAGCATAGAGATTCAGTATTGCAATTTCTGATGCATGGAGAAATAATTTTGCGAGAACCATCTCAACATTGTTTTCTTCGAAATGCATATGCTCCAAAATTGTTACATGTTTTTTCACTAATGTCATCATCCCATGTGTAATGTAAATCGATATGCAATTGTGATTTGGAAATTGCTTGTTTTACAAGCATAATGTCATGTATGTTTCCTGAAAGCATAGAATATCGGATTTCATTGTGTCATAATCATTGAGTATATCATCCATGTGGGCATGTAGGATGCGGGTGTTAAGTGAGAGAATTGATACAGATGAGTTTGTTTGTATGGATTGATAATCATACTGTAGATGCCACTTTGTGGTAGTCCTAAGGCATTGCATCTCAATATCAACTTTGTGTTTGACTTTGAAGTTATCTTTTGTAAGAGGACTTAGTAAATACAAGGAGTCTATACTTCTGACACGAGACAGTGCTGTGTATACAGGTCCATGTATTCGAATTCCAGCAGGGTCACATGCAACACTATCAAGTGTTAGTCCTTGTGATCTGTGGACTGTACTTGCACATGCAAGTTTAATTAGAAATTGTTTTTGAATCTTCAATCGACCTGTCTTTGTTGATGTCGATATTGGTTTTGATATTCATAAGATAGGTGTCCAATCCAGTGTAGTGTTTGAATTATATAGATAAGCCAACTTGTTTGCTTGTCGGTGGCCTATATGCGTCTCATGGAAGTTAATCCAGAGGACATCAAGTTTTTTTGTTTTGGTATAGCCTTTGAGTATTCCATCTGCACCATTCACCAAGCCATCCCGTGAATCATAGTTGCAGACATATATTTCAACCAGCATGTCTAATTTCAGGACAAGTTGTAAAGGAAAAGTGGCTATATGTTCATGACGTGGCACATTTCCATGGTTGTCTTCTTCAAGGTCAATTGAATTGATGATGATATCATCGCCAGGCATGAGTGATAGCATGTACCTGCTATGCATTGCAACATCCCTATTCATTTAGAACAGTTAAGGGAAGGTTGGGTTTATTGGTGCAGGTCACATGCACCTTGAATTGATATATGTTAAGTCATCATGTGTTTGGTTGTTTGCTTGCATTCTATTCAAAATTGCAATAAATTTTCCATATGTCTAGCACATTGTAGTATGTAATTCAAAGCATTTAATATTGTCTTTCCAGAAGTCATGTGTCACTGTTTGCATATTGACTGTAGGTTGTTCAAATATCAAAGAATCTTGGATGGGTTGCATCTGGTAAAGATCCCCACAAAATATCATGTCAATGTTTCCAAAGTATTTGGTGTGCACATGTTTTAGGTTTCTTAGTCGGTTGTCAATGGAATATAAGAAGCGACTTCCAATCAAATATGCCTCATCTATGAAGACAAGTTGTAGTTCGTCATAAATCTTAGACAAGGTATCTAACATTTCCTTACTGAGTGGAAGAAACTGTGACTTGTTAAAAGGCATCAAAAATGCAGAGTGGACTGTTGTTCTACCTGTATTATATGCAACTTTTCCTGTGTATGCAACTATTGGCCCCTTTGGTTTCATAGTATCAGAGGAATTTTTTGAATCATAGATTCATATAATCATTTGGAATAGTGCTTTCACTGTGAATGTATTTCCGGTTCCTGCCCTGCCTGTAAGGAACAAGTGCACAAGAGTGTGCATGTTCAAGCATTTTTTAAGCACAATTTCCTTTATAATTGTTTGCTTTTCTTGATTCAAAAGACATCTGACTCTGTGGTATTCATTATTTTCAATAAGAAAAGGATGTTTTGTGACTTGAAAACCAAGATTGATACATTTTTCAATGTTGCCTGCTCGAGGACGAGGAAAATATGCTTGCAATTCATAGGACTCGCAGAGAGTTCTAGTTGTTTTACGGTTTGTGAATGTCTCATCAAGATTGTTAGGGTTTTTTGTTCATTAATTGCACTTTCTAGAACACCCCATGTTGGATTAACATTGTATGTAAATCTAGATTCATTGGTTTGTACTATAGTCTCAGAGGCAATATACACAGCTTCCCATGTAGGGAAGTTATGTTTTAATGTGTTTTCATTTTGATCAAACATAATGTATAACAATAGTTTTTCTCTACAATAGTTTTCATAGTCAATATGTTTGTTGTATTTGACAAAGCATATTACAGAGGGTTTTTTTCTTTTTGATATGGGTGCACCATTTTTTTTGTAATGCGATACGAACTCTGCTAAGCATATATTCTTAATAGGAGATGGACATTGGAGGTAATAATCAATAATAGAGCGACATAACACATCCTATGAATTGTCAGGCTCTTGTTCTCGCAAAGATGGTGGTTTAAGCACAAATGTGCATTTCTCAAGTGGAGATGTGTTTATGAAGACACATTTCCTTGAACTACAATTGAGGGGCATGGAAAGTGCAATGTGGACTTCTTGTTGAGTAGACATTTGTTGAAGATTAAGTAATGTATTTCCAAGCGTACATATCATTTGCATAGCATCAATATAACTTATTTCATGTTCTTTGTGTATTCTTCTGAATGCACTTGTTATAGATTTGTCAACCTTTGTCATATACGAGGTACAATACGATGCTGCAACATATGCATTGAGGACATACTGTGCATCTATATTTGCATTCCACATAACTAGGATGTCCTTGGAGAAACTGTTGTTCCAAATATGGGAAATTTTTCATTTAAGGAAAAATGTTGGTTGTTTAAGTGTACATTGTATGGCTTGGATGTACTCATCTTCTGTTAGATTTATCTATGTCAAGAAGTCATCGAATCTCATTAACTCATCAAAGTCTTGTTGTTCTAGAAGTGCGAACAAGGATTTAGATTTCTCAATGAAAACATTGTCCTCTAAACTAAGTGGCTCTATGATTCTTGTTGTTCTCATTGGCGACACAGGGAAGTTGTATCTGCAATGTGAATTTTTTCATTTTTTACATCTTTTTGTATGATAATTTCTATGAACTTTGGCAAGCTCTAGATCCAAATGATTTGTGTTGCATGTTATGTATTTGTCCACAAACTGCTCGATCTGTGAGTTGTTGTCATTTCCATAGATCGTTGCACCCTCTATCCACAACAATGTGTGGCCATGATCACTCCCCCTATTCTGGAACTCAGTCACAAAAAAATAGTCCGATATTTTTTCGAAAACCATTTCATCACGGCAAATCAATTGTCTCAAAGAATTTATTCTATGTCTATAGTAGCAAGTACATGTCATTGGGTCTTTTCTTATGAGGTAGTCAATGTCATGATTTTCCAGTGTATCAGTTTTTTTTTTTCCTTTTCCTATTCCCATACAATGCAAACACTGTAGCCAATGACGGATCCCAGAGATGCTCTGCACTTGTAAACGTGATGAAAAATGTTGGCAGTCCTAATTGTCAGATCATTGCAAAAATAGTTTTTTTGTTTTGTTGCAAATAATCAGGAGAGATGCAAATGTTTTTGAAATCTATGTATCCAATATTAGATTTTAGGATTTTTTCTAGGTTTGCTTTGTACTTGACATCTTTGGCCAATGAATTTCTTCCTTGTAGTTGGCATTTTCTTATTCGCACCCACATGCAAGAAAACACTTGCTCAATTATTATGTGCATTGTTTTGAAAAACAAATTTGTTATGTGACAGGAGAAGTCACTGCTTGAATGTAGCAGCTCCTATAGAACTATTTTATGGTAGCTGAATCATTCTCTAATGTCATTGGGACGTGGATATCCATAGAACAACGTTGGGAAGTTCATTTCCTTAGCAAATTTGTCCTCGAATATTCCAAGTGGACGTTTCCCCTCAACAGGTGCAACTTCGACAATCTTGTCTTGCAAGTCACGAATGCGTCGTGAGTCAGTGAATCCATGTATCAATGTTTCAACAGGTATTTCATTCTCCGATTCATCACTTGTATCAAATTCACTAGCAGTCTCGAGAGTTTGTGCAGAGCTGTCATCCCCTTCTCCAAGAACATTGTTCCAGTTCTCATTTTTACAAATGTTTTGTGCTTTGTACAGGGCCCTGAAACATAATTATTTTAATGCTTTCATGACAACATGCACACACACTTTACCTGTCTGGTATGTATTCTTGTATTGGAAGCGTCTTTTGAGAGCTGTCATTGTATCAGTAATAAATCGCGGAAATGATTTTTGCACAACATCTAGTTGGACAAGAACATTAATAATTGATCCTGTTAAGCCCATTTGGGGTCATTTATAGCCCCAGGGTCTGATTTGTGCAAATGAAATTCATAGAGACACAAGTATCTCTTCAAGTTCTGTAAGTGCACTTACATCTGGTAGTGGTGTATTACATCTTATTTGGTCAGGCGTTGCAAAGTGTGGCATTTTTCCATTTTCAAGTGATCGTTTGCATGGAAGACAAATATTGCCACTGGAAAATGTTTTATCATTTAGTGTCAAGCTAAGGTATTCTTCTTCCAAATCAGGCGTGAAAGACTTAGTGTTTTTTGCGAAATTCAATTGATCACAAATTACACATGCAATGGAAGGAGTGTCTTTAATTTGTTTCTTATAGATATGTTTTGCACCTTTCTTCCATAGGAAAGTATGCATAGAAAGTGTTTGCTGGTTTTCATTGGTAGCAATGCATGGTGTTGGCTCTAGCCCACGAAATGTGAATTTTTTCCTCTCGGTCAGTACCATGACCATTGTGGGATATGTGGTTGTACTTGTTTCTCTCACGTATCTGTTTTTTCAAGATGTGGTAGGTTAACTTATGATTTCCACTGGAAACTAGTTTCACTTGTTGACAAGCCATGTTGGAGGTGGAATTGACATTTATTATGAGCATTGCATCCTCACTGTCTCGATGATGCAAACTGTTATGTTCTTTGTCATTCAACATGTGATGTTTGTGCTCAACAAAAAATGAGAAAATGCGATTGTGTTGTGCATGAACAATTTTTTTTAGGTTGTGATATGTCATTTTTCTGTCTAGAAGGAAGCACAATCATGTATTTTTTTCTCTCACGTATGACCTTTTTCAAGTTGTGATAAGTTAGTATATGTTTTTTKTTCAAGGTCTGGATGACCTCATGACAACTAGGATAAGTTTCATTCTAATTAAATAACATGCGACACTTATGCATATTCAATGCGGTTTGGGTGGCATTGAGACTGGATCCTGAACTAGTAGTATTTCTTATTCTACCAATGTATTTTTTTCTCTCACGTATGACCTTTTTCAAGTTGTGATAAGTTAGTCTACATTTTTTTTTCAAGTTATGGATGACCTCATGACAATTGGGATGAGTTTCATTCTGATTAAATAACATGCGACGCTTATGCAAATTTGATGCGGTTTGGGTGGCATTAACACTGGACCTTGAACTGGTAGTATTTCTTATACTACCAATGCATTTTTTTCTCTCACATATGACCTTTTTCAAGTTGCGATAAGTTAGTCTACGTTTTTTGTTTAATCTCTGTATGGACTCATCACAAATACACGAAAGATATGAGCATTCAATGTATAAGACCAAAACCTTGTATTATATCACAATGCAATAAATATCTCAAATCGTCTCATATAGATAATGTTGCTGCGTCATCAATATTGTTGCTGCTATAGATGTGACGTCAGCCTTAATTTGGGATCCAATTTTGAGACAATGAGAGGAATGTTTAGGCAATTAAACTTATGAAAGTGATCCACAACTCAATGTCTATTTAAACAAGGTGATAAAGGTCACAACGTTTTAAGCCAAGCAAGGATCAAAGACATGTGACGTCACCTATATTATTTCTGCTGCAATTATGACGCCAGCCCTAAATCAGACTGGTTAGAGAGGCCAAAAAGGTAAACGTTTTGCACTTTGAACCAATGAAAATATTTAATACCTCTATGGCTGTCTTAGGATGACCTAGCCGCAACTTTTAGAGAAAATAAAAGATCGATAAGGCTAAGACGTCACCCTAGGGTTAGGTTTGGTAAAATCATTATTGGGTTAGACGCTAGGTTAGTTTAGGGTTTCAAATTTAAGAGTTTTGGAAGAGAGTTTAAATACAAACAAGCTCAAAAGGTATACTTCTAGACTAGTGCCTTGGGTTAATGGAGTCAAGTGGAGTGAAACTAATGGCTTGGAAAGACTTAAACTCAAGGACAAGAGGATTAGGGTTTGATGGTGCTGCTATGGCAGGGCCACCGAATCAAAACCCTAAGAAGAGAAGGCTTATTTAGGTGTAGCTAAAGCTAGGCCTAATGCTTGCTCTTCTTTCCTTGAGACTCCTTTGGCAAAACGGCTAGCTAATAAACACAAACCTATGGCTGAAAAGTGTTGTTTTAGAAGACAAGGCTTTTCAAAACCCTAGAAGCAAACCCTAGGTGTAAAACAAATTAGGCCTAGGACGCCTTCTTTCTTCAATTTGTGTTCAAAGCTAACTCAAGAAAAGAGGAAGTCTAGTGTAGCTATGGCTAGGCTAAAACTTCTCTAATCAAATGGCTATAAGCTTTTAC
>JASDQU010109657.1:78780-107643 GCA_032191745.1 Picea mariana | reverse complement strand
ATAAGACCTAACCAAGAGGATGGGAGGTCTCATTACGAGCCAGCCCATTATGTTCATAGGTATCTAGTGGTATGACGTTGCCATTATCTGGACACCACGCCAGGGCAATGACCTTTGGTTGCATGGCCAAGGGAAAGGGGGTCTCATCATGAGCCAGCCTTATCATTTCTGCGAAAATACCAATGGGTAACACTATTAGCTCTGGTCACCATGCCAAGGCAGTGTCCTCTGGTCAGACCTTGAAGTAAAAAAAGAAAGAAAAGCAATAAATAAAGAATAAAGGAAATAAACGGGCTTGGAAAAAGTGCATCCATGACGGGTACAACTCACCTCCTACAAAAGAACCCACGAACAACACCTACCCCTGGTCTTACTGTGACTGGACATCGCTGTACCATATCACTTCATAAACATGGCTTGAATGATCTTCTGTGGGAACTTTCCTTTTCTTGTGAATACTAGCCCAATAGGTTATTCTGTCTATTTTTTCAGCTTTGTATAGTAGATCACTGTAATGTCTTTGAGCTATTAGATGGTATGCTAGGGATTTCATGCATGTATTTGATAAATTTAATGATGAAACATGATTGACATTGCTATGATCCCGAGGACTGATGATCCCATGGAGGGCATAGTTTTTTATGTGCAGGACCATACCTGACGGACAGGTACTAGTGGACCAGTACACATGGGGATATGATTAGCTCAGACCTCCATGGGGCTGAAGAGCCCATCAGATGGTTGTTGGGATGGCAGAGACAGGACAACGTTATGATGAGCCATTGCACGAGAAGAAAGAAGGATGTTCCACTCAGGACACTTTGGCAGAGCTCGACCTAGGGGGAAACACCCACTGCAGATGGAACATTTGCCTTTGATGGACAGGACGTCACCTGAGAGAGCTGGACGTTGTCTGGAGCGTGTGGCAGTGTGCTGAGGTCATTTGGCACGTGTGGCAGCTTGGAGGAGCCCTAGAAGGGCCAACGTTTGGTTTTCTGGATGGTGTGCTTGCCCAAAAAGGACCAACGTCTCCCTCAAAGGGCTAGACGTCCCTCTTTTTGCTCACATTATGACATTTTTTAGCACTTAATGTAAAAAATAGTGTAAAATTGGTAGTCAGCCTTGTCGGTTGTTTTAATGACCTGAAATTTGATTAAAAGGTCATGATTTGGTATAAATAGAGGACGTTGCCTCTCATTTTAAACATAACATAACTCACTCTCTTGTGAGAGACATAATTTTAGTCTTTTGTCTTGCTATTTTGCTCTTGGAAGTGAGGCGCAACTCTTGTTGGAGGACTCTTCTTGGCATTTTATGGTGTTTCTCTCATGGGAAGGTTTACAACTAGGGTTTGATGAGCATTCTTCATGATTTGTAAGTTAATTTTTCATGCAAAACTTATTAAATGAATGGTTGTAGGTTTAATATCTTACATTTTCTATTATATTGCTATTATATTGCTTAATCTTGAAACCCTAGGTAGCAAGCACACAAGTAGGTCCTTGCTATATGTCCCCATGCTTGAGAAAATTGTTTTAGCCATTGATTAAGGAGGATATAGCCTAGCTGTTGCTACGCTAATCATCCTTTTTCTGAGTTAGCCTTTAAGTATAGGTTGAATAAAGGTGACGTCCTAGGCCTAGTTGATTCTACACCTAGGCTTTTGACTTTTTAGGGTTTGAAGAGCCTTGCTCTTGCAACACTTTTCTCCCATAGACTTGTACTTTAAAGCTAGCCGTTTTGCCAAGAATATTTAGAGAAAGAGGAAGGAGCATGAGGCCTTGCTTAAGCAACACCGTAATGAGCCTCCTTCCCTTAAGGTTTTGATTCTAGGTCCCTGCCATTGCAGCACCATAGAACCTAGCCTTCTAGTCTTTAAATTTTGATCCTCCTGAGATCTTGCCCTTACTTTTGACTCCATAATACCCTAAGGCACTGGTTTTCTCTCCAACGTTGAGCTTGTTGTGCAAAAACAATATTTCAAAACTCTCAAATTTGAAACCCTAACTAACCCTAACGTCTTCTAACCTAGCAGTAAATGATGATGTCATGGCTTTATTAAGCTTTTGTTGATAGAAAATACTGTGGCTTGGTCATACAGTGATAGACATTGATATATTGGTAATTTTCATTGGCTAATTTGCAAAATGGTGGCTTTCTTTGTCTATTACACTAACCCTAAAAGAAGCTGACGTCATCCTTAGGATATTGATGCAGCAAACTTCTTATGTATGAGCAATTAATAACATTTAATGCTTTGACTTAATTAAATGCTATATTATTCCAGTGTTTATTGACAAAGTAATACTACATGCCATTGTCATTATTGCAAACATTGACTTCGTCAATATTTACTGCTATATATGCTCATATACATTAAAACATTGATAGTCATTGATCTATGAAGTACTAACCATTATTGCATGTATTAGTTTCATTGTTGTCTTGTCTTGCAAGCAGGTGCCTTCCCTGTGGTTATTCTTCATTTGACTATCTTCTGGGCGGTAATCTGTGAAGGGAAAACTAGCCTTAATCCTCCGAGCCTTTTCCTTTCAAAACCCTAGATTGCCAGGGACGTCTCCCTTGGGCTTAGCCACCCTAAATAGAAAGGACCTCCCCATTGTGGTGACATTGGGTGGGGTAGGTCCCTATTTCGTCAGTTTGACCCTTATCCTTCAGCTACTTGACCTAAACTACAAATTGAGCGATAACAAGACCTAAGCTTAAATAATCAGAATATAACATGTCGCTGATATTCCTGTGGAAACTTTACTTTGTCGTGGGTGCCAATATTTTCATAGTTCATTTTGATCTCAGACACCTTATCATCATCAACCACTGCTATGTTAAAAGTCTTTCTTTCCAAATCTCTGACTGAGAGTAAAGAAGCTTTATGCTGAGAAGTCTTCTATACTTCAGGTAAAATGTCACATATTTCACTATTGGCCATACTTACCTTCACAACATACTGGTTCATTAAATCTACCTTCGATTGATAAACTGCCCCAGGTGTCTGGCTAAATATGTGTTTTCTGCTGCTAAAAACATTTTTGATGTTTTCACTTTGTGGCATGCTTCCTGCAATAGCATCTTCATTCTTGGTTTTACCTTCCACCATCTCCATGCATGTTTTCCCTTTGGGATCTTCTTCTTCCAGGTCGACTATTTGAGAGGATGATGTGATTTTCAATTTCTTGAGAGTATCTTGTTTCCTATTGGCACCTAGGGGCCTTGAACTACTCCTCTTATTATAAACACTCATTTTAGGAGCTTTGACAACCAACCTAGGGGAAGGTTTCTGTGCTGGGATCTGTTGAGAGGCTGTTTCTATATGTTTTGTCTGATCATGCTACAGAGTGACCTCCATATCTACACAGGTTTCCAGATTAGCTAGCTTATCGAATCCTTCAATCTGCTCATGTTCATACGGGCCTTGTTTGCTCGCCAATCTCCTCTTCGATATGATCTGATGCAGATCATATTTTATCGCTTGCAATTGTGTGAACCCGAATTCACTAAGATTGGATTGGATCTGAGGCAAACAAGACTTGTTCTTTATCACAAAGGGTCCAACTATGAAAGGAAATATAAGTTAGAAGCCTTGTGCGCTTTCAAAAGATGCTCCATCTCTGAGATGATCCTTTGTCTTATGAACTGCAAAGCAAAGATTCTTGGAGTCGGAAAGACTGGTAAAAGATAAGGTCCTTTCTGCTAGCCATATACCCAAATCACAATAGATTGTATGAACAACATTCAATCTCCTATCTTGCTCTTTTGATTTGGTTGTAAAGAGATTTTCATTTCATCCAGAACCCTTGGCAGATCTGAACTGAAAATAAGACTGTACACCCTGGACATAATCTTATTGATGATAATAATCATGGTGATCCTTTTACACTCAGTCCAAATAAATGCAGTCTCAGGAAATTCGGTTTTGTTAGATTCTAGAAACATTCTCAGCAAGTGCATGTGGTATCTGAAGTGTCTCAATGAATTGAAGTTAACCAGTTGTTAATGCATATTGTCAGTAATAAATTTGTCAAAACTGACACAGACCGACTGACCAAACAGAAAGAAAGTCAATAGGAAACCTAACATGAATTCTACCACAAACTTGTCGTTGTCCAACCCTAAAATTTGACTTAGCAGAGAACAAGCCCACTGGACTTCGATGACCATGACTATTACACTGGCAGGTAACATAAGACTTTTTGAATGGTGTTCAGGCTTGACAATGGTCTATTGAAATAAGGTTTTTACTTCTGGTTGACATTCTCTATAGATCATGATCATTTTCTGTTCCTCGAAGGGCTCTAACACTATGGGGGATGACTCTGGTATACTAAGGGTGTGCCGGAGCGATGGACTATCTATTTCACATAAGACCTCTGACCTTTATTTATTTAAAAGGACTCTTTCTTTCTGAGAATATTGTTCTGCACACCAACTTACAAATTCAGGGAAAGGAAAGACTGCTTCTAGGACGTAAGGGGTGATGGAGGCTTGAGTTGCTTCATGGAAAGGTTTGCGCATTCCTACATTGTCTAACAAATTCGATCTGGATATGGAAACGGGCGAAACTGTTATCTCTGTGTCGAAAACGTCAGAGTCTCTATCAATTAGGGATTCTTCTCTGGAGGAGATGTCTTGTTCATTCACGGATAAAACAACAGTATTAGCGGGCATGGTGAAAAATACCTGTTAAGCGGCGAAGGAAGCACCAATCTGATTCAGTTCTGAGTTTGAGTTTCAAATGGATGCTTTGCGCCAACTTCTGAATGTTTGAATGCTTCAAAATATCATAAAATAATGTCGGTGGACCTCCTTTTATACTTTCCCATCGACATTGGGGGTTGGAGAAAATGGTTTTAGGCGGACCACTTTTTGCCTCGATGTACCTCTAGAAGTGACACGCGTCCACAAACAAAACCATGACATTTTTCCCCGGCTCGCCCTCAATTGATTAATCTTTGCGCTACTTCAATCACTGATATGAGATTCAACCATTGATCTGGATCGCTCTAAGATATACAGTCCACCTCGATCCAACAACTTTTGACATCGGGGGTTGGAGAAAGTGGTTTTAGTCAGACTTCGTTTCGCCTCGATGTAACTCTAGAGGTGCCATGCGTCCATTGATAAAACCATGAAGGTATTCCCTGACCTGCCTTCGAGTGATTATTTTTCATGCCGTTTCATTTCTTGATATACGCCTTAGCTGTTTATCCAGGCCGCTTTCAAGATCAATGGTCTGCCAAGTCCTACCTTTTGCGCCTCCACTATACTTGTCCATACACCGCGAGATATATCCTGATCCTCCAAACTATCATACTTCCATAGCAATATAGTTCTTCGCTAAAATTTTGTAACTTGGATTCCATCTAAAAATTGTTATGGTGATAACATTAGCTACAACTAGGGATGCTATCGTCCCTGCGAGGTAGCAAAAAACTGAATACTAAGTGCCTACCCATTGGCCTATGATCTATTTGTGTGATCTGAATATGCTGATCTTTATTCAAAAACTTAAAATCTGCCCAGCATAGGTCAGGGCCTTAACCTCGGGCTTCAACTATTCTGCTTTTATTCCAATCTTTCATGCATAAAGGAAAAAGTAGAACGATTATATACAATGAATGGTGGGGTGATGATTTTTCAAACAACGTAATGCTTGAGGAACCTAGCATTCACAGACCCTCCTCCAACGAGTTCTCCATTACTTCCCTCTAACAAATATGAGTTGCTTCCACGGTAAGCTGCAATTTTGAACAGACCTAGCCATAGGTTATCAAATTTCCCATGTTTACCCTTATCTTCGTTTTTGGTGTCCCATTTTAGTACCTAGTCTCCTAGTTTGATTTCATCTACCTTGATATGTCTATCGAAAGATTCTTTGATCTTGTCTTGACGTAGATGGGCATTATTGAAGGCCTTTTCTCTGGTCTGTTGTACACTGATGAGCTCATCATCTCTTCTTCGACTAGCATTTGTTTATGGTTCTTGCTCCTATAACAACTTCATTACTGGCAATCCCAATGTAGTAGGAAATATAGCTTTTATACCATAAATGATCTGGAAAGGAGATGTGGCAATAGATCTTTTTGGGGATATCCTGTTAGCCCACAGTGCATGGTGTTGGGTATGTGTTATATTCCTTGCCTTGGGATATATGTGTATATTTTTGTCATTGTTTTTATATTTCTGGTTAAGAAATTAGGGTTTTGGACTAATCCAAGTCATTGGGTTAGGGTTTTGGATGCAACTGGCTCCTATATGTATATTGTATTGTAAACAATGTAACACAATGAATGAATATAATATATGTTTGTTTTCCCGGTTTGGGTTTCCAGGGGAAAAATCTCTGTGTAATGTTTGTATTTGCCATTGTATCTTTTCTGCTCTTTTTTGAATATCTGTTTACAGTAGACATTGTACAAGGTTAGAATTTCATTTGGTATCAGGGCTTTATTGGCTTCAGGGGGACGCCTTTGTGGTCAAGGGTTTGGCTTGGGACTGTGATAAACCTTGTTACAGTGGGAGATCTACGGTATTGTTTTTCAGGTGAAAAAAAATGGCAAGCAATTCGAAGATGGAGATCAAGAAGTTTAATGGGAAAAGATTTGAGTTGTGGAAGCTCAAGATGAAAGATCTTTTGGTGGACAGATATCAATGGATCGTGGTGGATCCAGGTACTGCACCTACAGGAACTTCTGCAGATGACTGGAAAAAGATGGATCCGAAGGCAAAGAGCACAATCCGACTGTGTCTCTCTGATTCAATATTACTAAATGTGTCAGAGGAAGCTACAACCAAGGATTTATGGGAAAAGTTGGGGAAGTTGTATCAGTCTAAGTCACTGGTAAATAAACTATTCCTGAGAAAGAAGTTGTATAACTTGAGGATGAGAGATGGAGACTCGGTGGTAGAGCATTTGAACGGCTTCAATACTATGGTAAGTCAGTTAGTATCTATTGAGATTAAAATTTCAGATGAAGATAAATGTATCAGTTTGTTGTGTTCTTTACCAGACTCGTGGGATAGTCTGGTTGTGGCCATAGGTAGTAATAAAACTTCTTTGAAGTTTGAAGAAGTGGTCTAATCCTTGTTGTCGGTGGAGATGAGACGAAAGAATATGGAAGGACATAGCATAGATGCATTATTTGCAAGAGGACGTTCCCAGGAAAGAAATAGATATGATTTCTCAAGTGGGAGATATAAGTCTAAGGGTAGATCTAAATCTCCTGGAAAGTTTTTAAGGGTATGTTGGAGGTTTGGAAAAGAAGGGCACTACAATAAGCAGTGTAGATCCAAAGTTGAGAAAAAGAAGGGATCCGAAGAATCTTCTTCTACAGAAGAAAAGACCTCCAAGGAAGAAGGAAGGGATGTGTACTTGGCCTCTTCAAGCACACATGTAGATCATGAGGCGTGGTTGATTGACTCTGGTGCATCCTTTCATATGACTCCCCACAAGGAGTGGTTCTGCGAATATGAAAAGTATGATGGAGGTAATGTTTTCTTAGGTAATGATTCGACAACCAAAATCATAGGAAGAGGAAGGGTCATGTTGAGACTCATAGATGGAAGGATTAGAACACTGCCTGGTGTTCTACACTTCCCAGGTATGGCCATAGATTTGATTTCTGTAAGCAAAATGGATGCAGGGGTAAAAACAATTTTTGAAAAGGGAACTTGCAGGATGGTTCGAGGAGCAATTGTGTTGATGAAGGGAGTTAGAGGGGGGTACAAGGGGGCGAATCCGTTGCGCGGTGGTCCGAGGGCGCTACCCCTGGGAATTGTTTTTTCTGCCTCGGGAAACGTGACACCTAGCTCGGGAAACGTGTCATGTATTTAGGTGGTTTTTTTGGCACATGGTTTTTGCCTATGGTTTTCTATTTCCGGTTAAGAAATTAGGGTTTTGGACTAATCCAGGTCATTGGGTTAGGGTTTTGGATTCCGCTAGCTCCTATATATTAATTGTATTTTAAACAATGTAACATAACGAATGAATATAATATATGCTGGTTTTCCCAGTTTGGGTTTCTAGGGGAAAAATCTCTGTGTAATGTTTGTATTTGCCATTGTATCTTTTCTGTTCTTTTTTGAATATCTGTTTATAGTAGACATTTTACAAGGTTAGAATTTACACATGGATGAGCTTTTTGTGCCACACCTTTTTATTCTCTTGCGGCAATTTTTTGATGATTCTGACCAATCTTTTATTCGAAGACTCAGCCAACCCGTTCCCTTGAGGATAATATGACGTGGAATGACCAAGGGTAATGTTGTAATCACTGCAGAATTTCTCCAAATTTTTAGACTTGAAGGCCACTGTGTTGTCTGTTATAATATTGATTGGGCATCCGAATCTGGACAGGATATTGTCTTCTAGGAATCGAATGATAACATCATCTGTAGCCTGTCTGGTGGGAACAACCTCGATCCACTTAGTAAAATAATCTGTTGCAGTCAGGATCAATTTGTGTTGAGTCGAGGACTGTGGATGTATCTCCCCTATAAAATTCTGGCCCCATTGTTTTTAACGACAAAGACTTCAATTTTCTTTCCCATCGAAGATTTGACATTCATGGCACTTTGAAACTTCTTTATAAATGTCAAGAAAAATGCTAGGCCAATAAAAACCATCTCTCAAAATTTTGTGCAGAATCGTCTTCCAATAATGATGACCTCCACAGTCACCTTTGTGGAACTCGTTGATGGTTTTCTCTTTTTCTTCTATCAAACAACTCAATAAAATTCCCCCTGGGTCTTTGTAGTATAGGAATTCATTTACTATACAAAATTTTGCTGCCTTCAGTTTCAAGAATCTAGCGTTTGTTTTACTATACTCAAGAGGAGCCTTCAGAGTTTTCAACACAAAAATGATATCTACATACCTTGTAGAGTCAAGAAACTTATGAGATATTTGTGGAGTCTCCCTTTCTTCCTCTGTTGTATTGTCTGACATATCTGCAGTGAATTTTATTCCCAAGAGTTCACAGTTTGTTTGTGCGATTAGTCTAGCAAGTCCCTATCCTTTGATCAACTTCGTGGGCTTGATTTCTAGATCATACTCTAATAGCACCGCAATCCATTTTCCCCTCTTTCCTTCCGGATCGTTCTGTGTCAAGATGTCTTTTACTGAGCTACTGGGAACATAAGTAGTGATATGTGAATGTAAGATGTAAACTCTAAATTCTTTCAATGCCTTGACTAAAGCATAAGCTTGCTTCTCCTTTATGTAATATTTCAAAGGGGCATCTCTTAATGTCTTAATGTAGTATGCTATGGGCTTCTCAAAACCCTATTCATCTTTCTGGAGTAGCACACCTGCAATAGTGTGTTCTGAGTCAAAAGAGAATGGTATGAAGTCTTTCTGAAAATTTAGACTAGTCAGTAGAGGGGCCTTTGTCAATGCTCTACTTTGATGTCTTCAAAATATTCCCTAGCCTCAGGGATCCTTGATTTCATTTCCCTTCTTCAGCATATTGGTAATATGTTTTATGATCTCAGCCAAATTAGGGATGAATCTCCTTAGGACGTTTACTTTTCCAAAGAAATATTGTACCACCTTTTTGCTTTTGGGTATGCCAATTTTCAAAATCCCTTCAACGCTGCTGGGGTCTACCTTTATCCCTTCCTTCGAAATGATGTGACCCAACAACTTTCCTTCTTCCATGGAAAAATTTGACTTTTTAGGATTTAGAGAGATCTCGAACTTTCTGCATTTTTGAAACGCTCTTCTAAGATGTTTGAGATGTTCTTCATCTGAGGTAGAATACACAGTAATGTCATCAAGGTAATTAAGAATTAATTTATCATTTTCGTCGGCAAAATCTATATCCATAGGCCTTTAAAATGTCACCCCTTCATTCATAAGCCCAAATGACATCTTGGCATACATAAATGTTCCCCATGGTGTGGTAAATGCAGTTTTTTCTTGGTACCATTATCTAATTATACGAAGAAAAACTATCTAACGTTGACATCTTTTGAGAGCCCACTACCTTTTGTAAAATGTGATCCATTTTAGGCAATGGATAATGGTCCTTTAGAGACACCTAATTTAAATTTATGAATTCTACACACAGCCTAATTTCACCACTCTTTTTTCTAAATGGCACCAGGTTGGCGACCCATCTAGAAAACCTCAGGGACACTATGATTTTTTCCTCAACAATTTCTTTACATGTTTCTCTATCAATGGTAACAACAGGGGGTTTATTCTTCTTAATTTTTTCTTTAATGGCTTGTGAGCTTCTTTGATTGAGATAACATGATGGATTATATTGGTATCATAAACTTTCAGCTCATCATAGCTCCAAGCAAAGACATCAGGGAATTCTTTCATTAATTTTACGTACCTCTCTTTGGCTTCAGGACTGAGCTTCTTGGACAGTTTAACGATCTTTGGATCTTTTGGAGTTCTGATATTGCAATCTTCCACATCCCCTTCATTTACTATAATATTTGGGCTTTTGACCACGTCATTATTATCAAAGAGCTTCTCTAATGGTACCAGGCCTTTAGGAATGATGTTGATTTTCAACTATACAATATCTCTTCCAGCAATCTGGTTGTTAAAATATCCTTCTTTTGTGAAAGCAGTTGCATCCACCTCATCATCGCAGTATTCATCATCAATGTATAAGTTCTCAAATTCATTCTCCCTTTTTAGGAAACTTTCTATCTGTTTGTTGTTCTTGAAGAAGCGCCAGTGCTTCATATTGTCCGGTATTGCTTCCCTGTACTTGAATTCAACCTTGTATCTTTTTTCAGAGAAAATTGGGAATTTGAACACTGCTATTGAAGTAGCTAAGGCATCAACAACCTTATCTTGTTCTCTTGGTATTGCTGAAATATTACATTATGAAAATTTCTCAAGGAGGTCTAGTACCAGGTTTCTGTAGGCCCTCATTCTGAGTTGTTTTTCTTGGTAGATGCCTTTGATCTGATTTATGATAAGCGCAGAGTCTCCAAGTATGACAATCCTTTTGGCACCTAATTCTTCCAAAACTTTCAACCCCAATATTAACGCTTCATACTCGGCCATATTATTGGTGCATTCAAAAACAAGCTTGTAAGAACATAATTTTGAGTCTCTGCTAGGATGATAGATCCACACGCCAACTCCAGCTCCTTCTCTGCATGCAGCTCCATCAAACTTCATTTTCCATATCTGATCCTCTCCATCACCTTGCGGCTCTGAAAGTTCCTCCACCTGCTGGTTAAGCTCATTTTTGTCAGCTATGATGATCTCTGTTTTCTCTTCTTTAGAACATAGGTCGTTGAAGAAGATAAATGACCCCAATTCGGTTTCTATTGAATAGATAGGATGATTGCTCGGCTGTGATTTATTGTTGAACATATATTTAAGCAGATCCTCCTTATATAATATTTTGTCTTGACCAAAGACAGGAATAGTAGCATATGACATATGCATCTGGAGGGTTCCTTTTAGTTTTGCAGCCCACGACCTGGACAATAGCATACCGAATTTTGGAGGGATATCAGCGACTACTATGTCCATCACCATATTCTTAGCTGGAATTTGTGCTAAGGAAACCACCATGTCTTAGATCAAGCCAAGACATTTCACCGCTTTTGAATCGAAGGAGAATAGGTCATTATAAGGTCTGGTGACATCCACCTAATTGGCCCATGACCACTTTGGGCATCAGGTTGTGAGATGCTCTAGAATCCAGCATAGCATTGTGCAGAATCGTGTCATGGATTTTCAAGATGACATAAAAAGGAGGGACTTCTTCATTTTCATCGCTTTCTTCTACTCTTGGCCCAAATAGGATGGTTGGGTGATCATCTTGTATGTTCAGGGAATCAGAGGTTTTTCCCATCGTAAGAATCTTGATGATCTGATTTCTGTACTCACTATTTTTGATAAATTCATTAAATGGTACTAAAGTTTTTATTTTAGCCATTTCGCTTTCGTAATCAAAAGAGGATGAATTTTTCTCTACCTCTTTGGTGATCGTTTCTTTTCTTGTCAATAATTTCTTCTGAGCTTCTTCCTTCTGCTTCCCTTTTTCGACTGTATCCTTTGCAGCTGAGTTTTTTGCAGTAGAATCCTTAACAACTGAATCCTTTGCAGCATAATCCCTTTGGGCTGACTCGAAGAAGGTATGTTATTCTGAGCTTCTTTGGTGGGATTCCCCTTTGAAGGGTTACCCTTTGGAGGGTTTAGAGGTATCTTTTGATTTCGAAGCTTATATTGCCTTTGGAATTGCATGATGGTGTTTTTCAATCCAGTCTCATAGTCTTCCCTTTCTATTGATACCCTTTCTTCTTCATCTTGCAAAAAGATCTCACTTGCATCCATGAGCTGGTGGTGTTCTTCTTTGGTAAAAAATACCTCTATTTCTTTATCATCATAACAATTAACGTTGTCTTCAAAATATCCATCGTAATCCTCATTCACATAATTATTTTGAAAAGGAGGCCTTATTTGTTGTCCCCCCTGATTACCTTGGTTTCCCTGATTTGTTTGGTTTCCCTGATTTGCCTGGTTTCCCTTATTTTCTTGATCTGCTTGAGTTGTCTGATTTCCTTGATTTCTTGGCTCTCTATGCCAAATTTGAGGGATCGCTGGTCTTCTCGGATTTCTGGGTGGGCCATCAACATGTTCTGTGGGGTTAGGCCTATTTTCTAGAGCCATTCTTTCCATCATCTGCTCCATGTTTCTCATCATTGTTTTAAATCTATCCTCTGATGTTTGTGACGTCGAAGGCTCTTTTCTCTCCTGGGTTCTGTTTGGCTCTTTGCCAGAGTTATTTTTCATCTTCCCTAAAGACATTAGGTTCACTTCTACCACTGTGGCATCAGTTGTCATGTCATCCAATGTGGCAAATCTTCCTTCTCTTTATAACAAAACGAAGTCACTTTCAAAGGAGTCAACTTATTTGAGATGAGCAGCCTTAGGGGGGTTTCGCTTCATCGGGAATCGGATTATACACTTTCATGAATTTAGCTGAAAACTCCTGCACCGCTTCATCAGGTGACCTCTTCATATTGTTGTACTGGGTCAACAACTGGAGGGGATTTTTCTTATCTCCCCATTTTGCAAGGAAGCTTGTTTCAGAGGCTTCGAAATCTGCGATACTACATGGTGGAAGGGCTCTAAACCACTTGCTCACATCTCCTACAAGACTTTGCGTAAACAACCTCATTTTTACATCTTCAAAGTATACTTTTTTCAAGTCTATGAAATCATTGAACTAGTTTAGATGCTTCTGAGCCGATATATTACCTTCAATGTAATATAGTTTGATCCTTAGGTTGTAGTCTAGAGGCAAATCATGTAATTGAGCAGGCAGTATGAGAGGAGAAAATATGGCTTCCATGGCTGTGGTGAGGGGTTGGAGAAGGTGTTGGTTTCAAGTAGGGATCAGTACAGGCTTGATAGAGGCGGCTAGAATCAGATCCTGTAATCTCTTTTCGTCAAAGATGGTCTCATTCAAATCTCATGTCAAACTCAAGGTCTTCAATGCTGGTCACTCCGTCTTTGGGCAAAGACAAATATCGATCTAGACATAACAGTAGGATTATTGGCTTTCCTTTTCTTTTACGCATGATCTTTTCCGGGTCAGACATAGGGATTTCAACTTCTGGGTTTGGGTTTCTCCTCGTATGGATTTCCTTAGGAGCCAGGATTTCTATATCACACGGTGTGGTGCAACTAATCTCTGAGTAACGGAGTTGCTAGGGTAAAAATAATCTCCGCTAATAAGGTATTTGATCCCAGGGAAGATTTTTCAATTTCATCCCCGGTAACGACGCCAAAATGTTAGCACTCTGTAATTTTTGTATGGTCACTCATAAAAAACCTAATTTTGAGGGTTTGGGTATGGCCACTCATAAAAAACCTAATTTTGAAGATTCCTTATTTGTCTTGAACACACCAATGTTAGAAAATCAGGGTATGAGTGATTATGGATTTGAGTACTTTGACCAAACCAATAGGAATCTAGAAAACGGGTTTGAAGAGCCCCGAGTGCATAATGAAATCAACTTAAGCACTAGTATGTCCTGTGTCTTGCAAACAGTTAAAAGAATTTGTGAAATGTTGAAAATTACTTTTCTAACAAAGCAAGACTTGGATGACCAAGTATCGTTTGAGGGGACTCCCACACTATTACAAACCAATCATTTTGAGCAAGATGAGAAAACACCCTCTTACTTATTAACAGATGATATTGGACCTAGTGACTGTAACTCGGTGGATCCTTGCTTGTTTCAAGAGTGCCCCACTTTTCTCTTGACAGAAGAAGATACAAATTGGTGTGATTATCCCAATGATACCTCTGATATCTCAGAATATTGGGATGATTATTATCCTACATAAGGAGATGGCTATCCAGTGAAGAGAGGAGTTGGTATCGTTGAGTCGAACGAAATTTTTTTCAAGGACATAGAAGTTTGAAACGCCTTAAAACCTCTACAAACATTGTGGATGAAAACCCTTGGTGTTTTCAATGCAGTAAAGCACATTGGGAGCATGAATGTCCGTATAACAATAATGGCCATCAACAAGTAAACAATATAGGCCATATCATGGAAGGCTCTCAAATAAATATCACCGCTGCAGAGCATCAGGAGGGCATGAAAGAAGCAACCAGGTTGGCTAGAATGGCGGTAATAAACAACCTAGATCAGGAATCAAAAGAAAAATTGAAGAAACAAGAGTTCCAGGTGTATAGAAGAAAGAAGCCGAAACAATCGGCCGATGACCAAACAAAAAACCCACCTTTGGATGTGCTCCTTCCTAAAATGTCCAAGAATGAATGGGTTAACCTGAACTTTGACTTTGAAGGGGCATTATCCAAGATGCATGTAATTGTCCCTTTGAAAGAAGTCATCAAGGTGCCATCTGTCAGAGAGAGTTTTGACAACTTTTTCCAAAGATCAGATGGACCCATGGACCCCCCTATCATGTTGCAACCTGATCACTCCAGGGTTCAATACGATGAACATCTTCCTTTGTTCATGACCTTGATAATGAATAACAAGAGCCTCAACAACTGGATGCTGGATATAGGAGCCGGTGCTAACATGATGTCCCTCAAGGTAATGCAACAATTAGGTTTGAAAGTCACACGACCTTACAAAAAATAATATACCTTTGAATCTAAAGCCATACCCACACATGGGGTGATTGAGAACGTCGAAGTTTGCCTTAAAGAATACCCCGAGAAAATCATCCACGTGGACGTAGTGGTCGTGGATGTTCCAGATATGTGGGGGATGTTATTTTCTATAAAGTTTTCCTCAAATATTGGTGGTACTCTTGAGATGGACCTCACTTATGTGAATATACCCTTGAAAGATGGAACTATTGGTTGTCTCCAGAATGTACCTGTGACGGTAACTCATGTGCAAGAGCCTAGTGATTCCGTCAAAGATGACAAAGCACATGACGAGACCAAAAAAACTGCTCATAAGTATTCTGATCAGATCAAATGGCCCAAGAAAGATAAATACTAAGAACTCCTAGGCGAGCTTGAAAGCAAGGAAGCTGAGACTATGAAGATACCGAAGAAGGTAGAAGATGATGTGTAGATCCGTCTGTCCTAGTAGGAAGTCTTTACAACAAAATCCCACCCACCTCTCTCTATACAATACACTAGGGTTGTTCAAGGAATGGACAATTTCAAAATTAGAGAGTACGAGGAGGGAGACATAGTATGGATGTGGAATTCCAATAAAGGGGAGCCTACTAATGTCAAAGGAAGCATTGAATTTTGACTTGGCCCTTTCGAGGTTGGAAGAAAGTCAGTTAATGACTCTTATTGCCTGTCTATAATAGAAGGACGAAGACGTACAGTGCCATTCAGCGGGCACCTCCTCAAACCCCACCCAGGTGGGGGGACCTGACTTCACAGGTGACTACAGGTAAGTAGGCATTTTGATTTCGTGTATTATGCCATTTTTCATTGCATGTTAGTTTGCTTTCACATTCACATAATTGATTGTTTTATTACTGTCTATATATATATCTATGTATGTTGTGGTGGAATTACCACCCCAATTTTGTTATTGATGTTTCTATTGAGATCAAGAAGGTCAGCAGGTTATGCCAGAGATGTTGAGGTGAGCACATGTCCCCAAGTTGGAACCAGATGTTATCCCCACTTTCATGGATAACTAGGAGATCATGTATCGAGGCCCACATGTCCTAGACATGGAGTACCGAGAGCAGGATTGACTTTAGCATGGCCCTGGAGGGCCCACCTTTTGTTTCTTCCAACATCTTTATCTTGTCAGCAACAACGCCATCCATCACCATCAGCTTGGTCTTGTGTCAGATATGGTTCTTGCTCCAGGAGGTAATTAGTCAAGGTATCATGGTATGTGTCACTTTGATCATCAAAACCCTTGAATATGTGCATCTGATTCCTTTTCTTTCTAACAAATTCTTGGATCTTACACTTGCCCACTTGACCATGTTTGAGGGGATTGACAGGGTGCCCTAGCAGGCCTATGTCTGTAGGTTTTGGTTTGCCACTGGGGGGATTTCTGAAAAGCCATTGTCTGCTGCCATCACAGCACCACTGTTTCATGTTGTTTCCCACTCACCTATCCCATTCCACTTGTCTGGGCACTGGGTTGACCTATTTTTAGGACTACACCTTATCTCGTGGGAAGAAGGGGCTAAAGGCCCAGAAGGTAAAATCAAGCTGGTAAAAGATAATATCCTAAGAATAAAACCTCGAAATGCTTGCCCAGGGATCCCTGAGAAAGCAATAGAAGGCTTCTCAGCAAGAAACAAGAGGAACCCGAAAAAGTAATAAAACAAGACCTAACCAGGGGATAGGGGTTCTCATCACGAGCCAACGTATTAGGTCCATGGGTACCTAGCAGTATGACATTTCCACCCGCCGGTTACCACGTCAGAGAAGTGACTCTTGGTTGCATGGCCAAGGGGAAGGGGGTCTCATCAGGAGCTACCCTTCTCATTTCTGTGAAAGTAATTTTGGGTAACACTGTCACTACTGGTCACCACACCAGGGAAGTGTCCCCTGATTATCTTTTTAACAAAAAGAAAAGCAAAAAAAGATAAAAGAATAAAAAGAATCAAGAATAAAAGGCAAGAATGGGCTTGGAAAAATTACATCCAGGACAGGTACATCTCGCCTTCCACAAAGGCACCCATAGGTAACGTTTCTTGCATCCTCGACCCTCATTGCACCCAGATGCTTGGACATCCCCTGACCACATCACCCACTTACATGGCTTGGATGAGGTCTCTTCTGGGAAATTTCCTTTTATAGTGGACACTAGCCCGACGTCTATCCTTTTCTCCAAACTTGTATTGCAGGCTTGTGTAACGTCATTGAGATGTTAACTAATGTATTAGGGATTTTGTGCACATTTTAAAAAATATTGATGATGAGATGTGATTGACATTGCTATGATACCTGTGACTGATGAGCCCATGGAGGGCGTAGCTTTTGATGTGCAGGACCATGCCTGACGGACAGGTACCATTTGGACCGGTACACATGGGGAGATGATCAGTTCGGACCTCCATGGGGCTGAAGAGCCCATCAGATGGATGTTGAAACCCCATCAAGGGGCAGAGATGGGACAAAGATGGATCAGTGGATTTTCATCAGAGAAGAAGAGGATGTTCCATCAGAGGCACCCCAACAGAGCTTGACCTAGGGGGATTGGCCCTTTTTCAGTGGAACGTTGGCTTTGGAAGTGCTAAGATGTTTCCCATGATGACCATGATGTCATCCTGCATTATGGATGTTTTGGGAGGCAGACTAGGTAGTATTGTCATGTGTGGCAGGTTGGAGAAGCCCAAGGAGGGCTAACGTTTTGCTCCAGGATGCTCCATTTTCCCTAAAAGGGGCTAACGTATCCTTGTAGAGGGGCTTGTTATCTCTTTTCAGCTTGATTAGGGTTTTAATTTGACAATTTAATGTAAAACAGTATGATTTAGTATTTTGGCCTTGTCGACCTTTTACATGACCTAAAATGTAAATTTAGGTCATAATACTCTATAAATGAAGGATTTTCACCTTCATTTTTAGATCATCTCACACTCACTCAAGAGTGAGGTCCGTAATTTGTGCTAGACCTGGGTTGTTTTTCTAATTTAGTGAGGCGCAATTGTTGAAGGGAGATTTTCTTAGCATGTTTTGGCATTTCTCTTGATGGAAGGTGTTACAACTAGGGCTTGCAATGCTTTTTCTTGGTGATATGTAAGGATTTTTCTACAAAACTTCTTGATTGAATGGTTGCATTACTTATTTCTTGCATATGTTTATAATTTTGTTGAACAAAACCCAAGGTGACAATCACACAAGTAGGTCCTTGTCTCAGGTCCCCATTGAGAGATTTTTTAGCCATTGATTAAAGGAGGAGAGAGCCTAGTCGTAGCTACACTCTCACACTCTCTTCATTTTTGATAGCTGTACCTTTTATAAGTTGAGAAGAAGGAGACACTTTATATCCTATATTTTCTACACTTTGGGCCGATTTTTCTAAGGTTTGTTGGTAGAGCCTTGTTGTAGCAACACTTTGCTTCATCAAACCTTCTTGTCTTGGTTTTATGCTTCATCTTCAGCTCACCGTGATTGCCATTGAGTTAAGGAAGGAGGAGAGAGCATCGAGGCCTATTCCCCTACACCAAGGTGAGCCTCTCTCCCCTAGGGTTTTGACTTTGAGGCCTTGCTTTAGCAACACCTCAAAGCTTCTCCCTCCAGTCCTTAGCCAATTTTCCTGTGCATTCTTTAGCTTTTGTGTCCTTCACTTTTTGACTCCATTAACCCTAAGGCATTGATCTCAAAGACCTATTGCTTTTGAGGTGAACCTGATCAGAACAACTTTCTAAACCTTGAATTAAACCCTAACTACTAACCCTATCTTAGGAACTAACCTATTAACCTATTACTTTCGTCATTTTAAGCTATAATATTATTTGTGCAATTAAACGTTTTTATTTATAAGCAATTGAATGGTGATTAAAGGCATTAATTGAATGAAATGTTAATTTGTTGCATTGAATGCCATATTGTTTCAACATTTATTGAAGAAGTGACTTAATTTTCATTTGTTGTTTGCAAACATTGACTTCGTCAATGTTTATTATCAATTTCCTTATACGTGTATCAGATAGTTGTTGATTTACATAAAGTACTAACCCATTGATCAAAGCTTGCATATATCAGTTTATTATTGCTTTGTCTTAGGCAGGTGTATCTCTTTGGGGGTTTTACTTTAGTATTGGTTGTTTAGCCGGACTATCTGTTCGGAGGTGACTTGTGAGAGAGGGAATTATCCTTTTCTTATAATCTTTTGCCTTCTCAAAACCCCAGTGACCTGGGGTTTTGAGANAGGTGTATCTCTTTGGGGGTTTTACTTTAGTATTGGTTGTTTAGCCGGACTATCTGTTCGGAGGTGACTTGTGAGAGAGGGAATTATCCTTTTCTTATAATCTTTTGCCTTCTCAAAACCCCAGGTCACTGGGGACGTCTCCCGTGGGCCTTAGCACCCTAAATAGAAAAAACCATCCCATTGTGGTGACATTGGGTGGGATTGGTTATTGTTACACTAGTTTGGTTCTCCAACTTTTAGCCTTTTATCCTTGCTGCAAACTGTGCGATAACATGTCCCAATATTTATAGAACTCTATTGCAATGGCTGAAACTGACTAAAACTATTCCGATTGAGAATTTTTGTATATGAACCGGTTTACAATGATTAACAAAAAGCATTTCAAAATTGAGGACCAATTTCTCTGACTGCTCGGCTTCCTCCGCGCCATCTGTCTCGCTCTGGTCTTCTTCTGGACCTACAAATTTGGTGGCACCTGGGGATCACTTACTGGTTTCGGGGATATTGCACTTTGTCTTACCTAGTCGCATGATTTCCTTCCATTACGAATCAGATGGGATTCTGTAGTCCATCATCTCTTTAATCAAAATCTCCAAGTCAATGCACATGGCGTAGGAAATAGTCGGCAGGCCAACTTTCATTGTTTTGAACTTATTCAAAATTTCAAAGTCTGTAGCCAAATACTCTACCAGACTCTGGCCTTTCAGAATTTCTTCCATAGCTTCAAATTTAGAATGGTCCATTCTGCACTGAATGAGGAGAGAATTGTAGTCTTCTTGATTGTATAATGTACCTTTGTCATCCCAAACTGGTGGGAGGCCTTTGATAAAAAATTCTTCTAATGTATCCTTAAACTCTTGTATGCTATGCTCCATTTCCATAGCCTTATTCTGTACCAATCTATGCAGGTTGTGCTTGGCGATGATCCTCCTAGAAGAAATGATCAACGTAGTCCTTTCCTTTACCCCGACAGTTTGAAGATCAGTAGTTGGCATAGAATTTAGCAAGTCAATATCATTTTTGGTCCATTTTGAGGGCTTCTTGGCTAACGCTTCATTAACAATAATGCACCTGCTCCGAGCCGTAGCAGCCACACTTTCTTTGTCACTTATAAAATTCAAATAAACCCTGAATTTAGAAGCCTTTGCAGCAACAAAATCTCATATCACATGTTTGGCTGCCTGTAATAGTGTTTTTCCCTTTAACCTAGTCTTCAACTTGCTCACTCTCTCTTGCAAATCTTGATTATCTTTGTGGAATTGAGCCATCTTCTCATCTTTCACTTTCATTTCTTGTTTCAACTTTTCTATGACTTCTTTGAGACCCTTGATCTCCCCTGTTTTTAATCTTACCTGGGACATAGCTTGGAATAACCCCTCAGTGCTTGACCTAGCCTCTGCATTACCAGGTACAATGACAACCATATCTGATGTTACTGTCTTTGCTTGTGACCAATTCTCTTTCTCTTTTTCCAACTACAACACTTTAGCTTTGTAATTGAGTGCCTCTTGTCTGAATGTTTCCTTCTCATGTTCCAAAACAATTAGCTCTGTTGTCTGTGGATGATTTGTAGGGGACATCTTCAACCTTTTCTTTAGGCTTTGGATCATCTTATCTTTCTCATCCATAGAATCTTTTACCCCTTGAGGGCCTTCAGATTCTAACCTTTCAACCCATGTCATCCAAGCCTTGCTGGATGGCTTTCCCTACTTCAATTGTCCATTTAGTTTGAGTGCACGCGTTGTCAATCTTGCAACCCTCAGACCTAAGCTCAAATAGTCAAAATATAGGATGTCGCTGATATTCCTCTGGAACTTTACTTTGTCAGGGGTGCCAATATTTTCATAGTGCATTTTGATCTTAGACACCTTATGATTATTAGCCACTGCTATGTTAAATGTCTTTCTTTCCACATCCCTAACTGAGAGTAAAGAAGCCTTATGCCGGGAAGTCTTCTCTCCTTGAGGTAAAAGGTCTCTTATTTCACTATTGGCCATACTTACCTTCACAACATACTGGTTCATTAAATCTTCCTTGGATTGATAAACTGCCCCAGGTGTCTACCTAAATATGTGTTTCCTACTGCTAAAAACCTTTGTGCTGCTTTCACTTTGTGGCATGGTTCCTATAACAACATCTTCATTCTTGGTTTCACCTTCCACCATCTGCATGCATGCTTTCCCTTTGGGATCTTCTTCTTCCACGTCGACTATTTGAGAGGATGATGTGATTTTAAATTTCTTGAGAGTATCTTGCTGCCTACTAGCACCTAGGGCCTCTGAACTGCTCCTCTTATTATAGACACTCATTTTAGGAGCTTTGACAACCAACCTAGGGGAAGGTTTTTGTGTTGGGCTCTGCTGAGAGGCTGTTTATGTATGTTTTGTCTGATCATGCTGTAGAGTGACCTCCATATCTACACAAGTTTCCAGATTGGCTAACTTATCGAATCCTTCAATCTGCTCATGTTCATAGGGGCCTTGTTTGCTCACCAATCTCCTCTTCGATATGATCTGATGTGGATCATATTTTCTCCCCTGCAATTGTGTGAACCCGAATTCACCGAGCTTGGATTGGATCTGAGGCAAACAAGATTTTTTCTTTATCACAAAGGGTCCAACTATGAAAGGAAACTTTAAGTTAGAATCCTTGTGCGCTTTCAAAAAATGCTTTGTCTCTGAGAGGATCCTTTGTTTTATGAAATCCAAAGCAAAGATTCCCCGGCCCGCCCTCCACTGATTAATCTTTACGCTACTTCAATTGCCGATATGTGCTTCAATCGATGATCTGGATCGCTCTAAGATCTATGGTCCACCTCGATCCAACAACTTTTGACATTGGTGGTTGGAGAAAGTGGTTTTAGTCAGACTTCTTTTCGCCCTGATGTACCTCTAGAGGTGCCATGCGTCCACGGATAAAACCATGATGATTTTCCAGGACCCCCTTCAAGTGATCATTTTCTGTGCTGCTTCATTCCCCAATATGTGCCTTAGATGTTGGTCGGGGCTGCTTTCAAGATCAACGATCTTCCAATTCCTACCTTTTGTGCCTCCACTATACTTGTCCATGCGCCGCGAGATATAGCTTGATCCTCCAAACTATCATACTTCCATAGCAATATAGTTCTTCGCTAAAATTTTGCAACTTGGATTCCATCCAAAAATTGTCATGGTGATAACACCTTCAATAATACCTTTAATTTAATAATAATATTAACTTATAGAAGTTAAACTTTATATGTAATAAACACTTCGGCTAATATTTCTTGCTCTTAAAATAACTATATTCCATTGTCTTTTTAATAGTAAATTCTGTAAGTAATATGAGTTATTACTTCAACCTTGTGGATATATTTGAAATATCACTTTTATGCATTATTATCCAACTAAGTGGTTTCGATATGTAATACATCTTTTTATTCCTTTATGTATGTTAATATTATACTTATAACTTGTATCAATCCATTTGTATTTTTATTTCCACTCTCTAATTTTATTTTTTTCCCTTACTTTTATTCTTACTAGGTCAAAGGTTCCTTGTTGATATTTTGGAAGGTCATCAATGTCTATTGTTCTTGTTATCATAGTATTTGTACTTTTTCAAATCTCTATACATGATGACAATATTGTGTAACAATTGGAGGTATCTACCACTGTCACCTAAGTAGATACTTTCCTCGTTTTAGTGTAGGAATGAGGTCAAACATAAGGGAGGCTTCCCTAGTGAGATTATAGGATCAAGTAGCAAAATTGGACTAGCCTGCAAGCACCTATCTTGGTTACTTAGATGTTTGTGGTTAATTCTGCAAAAGTGGATGGTAGGATATAGGTTATATAAGGTAATTGGGAAACTTGTGCGAGACAAAAAGCTTTCCAATGCATATAATGATCAATTACCGAGTTATATTGCATACAGTTCACCTTTGGACACTAGATATAAAGTAAAACCAGTTGTTGTTGTAGAATTGAAGCAGTAAACTAGTCTATAACAACAAGAAGTATTTTATAACAACAAAAGCAACTTGAAAACCCAGGAAATCAACAATTAATCATTATAATTTATTTTATAATGAGTACAACAACATTCAATTTCTAAACAATGATTATGGGTATCTTTATCCGTAATATCAAAGAAGTATCCAACAATTATATCAAACACTAATAGTTGTAGAAAACATTTGTAACAACAACATTAAAAGTTACTTGTTTTCTAAGAGTTAGTGAGGTTATCTAGATTGTTTTGAGAGTGAGTGAAGTAGTTTTGTGAGTGTGGAGAGTATTAAGCATCACAAACGATAATACTAGTCCCATCTACTTCTTTGGGCAGTGGATTCAAGATACATTCTAAAATATTAATTAGATAATCAATAGGAATGAAGATTTGAACCCTAATATGCAGTCTCTTATGGACCTTAAGATCAAATATTACAAGAAAACAATCCCTAGGGTGCAACGCCTTATGGATCCTAGGTGATATTTTCTTTCTTATAGAGCGTCTAGTTCAAGGATCAAATGGGCTAAATTCAAAACCCTAATTTTCAAACCCTTATGGACTTTAGGTCTTTGAACATTAAACATTCTTGGTTCATGACACTTCTCCTAAATTATGTCGGTCGGTTTGTCGACCTACATCTGCACACAGTCGATTGAGCGATTGACCAGACCTCTACATCAGTCGGTCAAGTAGTCAACATGCCTATCTGTCGGGCAGTCGACCAAAAGTAAAAGGTATTCAGGCAGTGGATCGACTAGCCCAACAATAGACTATAGGTTGGATGCATAAGAGGTCAGTTCGAGCATCCTTGTCGAGTTGACTTGAGAGCATGGATTTGACGGAGTCAACTTTAACAACCGACGGTTACATGTGAACAAGATCTTCTAGATTCTATGGAAGTTGATTAGATCTTGAGGCTATAAATAGAAGACTCCATGGGTCATTATCATCAAGTTATTGTGTTGATAGCATATAGAGGTATCAAGATCCAATATTCATTGTGATGTTCTGATCACAGTGCACCTTTCTCAAGTGTTTTAACGATATCTTTAAATGCCACCCTTTGTCTTTTAAATTTTTTGTTTCCTCTTCCATTATTTGCAATACTGTCTTTTCTGTTTCATGTCGTGTTCCATATTACTCCCCAACATGGTATCAGAGTCAGTGGTTTAAAAAATCGACCTGTTATTTGCAAACCTTGCTGAGTCGGATTTGTTGTGTGATTGACTTTGAGTCGACAGTTTGTTGATTGGAAACATTGAAACATAATAGTTTCTATATAGATATCAAAGATGGATTCGAAGATTGATCATGTTGTTCTGAATAGATCCAATTATGAAATATGAGCACCAGACATGGAAACCCTATTTGAAGAGAAAAGGATTGTGGTAGTATGTGAAGATTGTGATTCAAGATCCAATAGACGATCAAGCGAAGTTCGATATCAATGGGAACGAGGATGAGGTTGTGGGGTTCATCAAAACCTATATCTCACAAGATATTTGATTTCAAATCAGTGTAATTGAATGCTCTTGTCAAGTCTAGAAGAAGTTGAAGTTGTTGTTCGAATAACTCAACAAAATCCACATCATGCAGTTGGAGAAAAATATGATCTCTCTCGATCCTCGTTTGTTTGACAAAATAGATGATTATTTCACGTGTTTCAAAGAAATCCAGTTGAAATTGGGAGAATCTAGAAAGAATTGTCATAATAAGGATGGACAACTCATTGATCTAGTCTTGATGAATTTGAGAACACCATTGGACATGATTGTGTCAACTTTCCACACCGATCGACAAGCACGCAAGGAAGATGGTAAGGATACACCTTTGAAGATTTCTGTGGTCTTTTGATTAATTATCATCACATACTACTTGAAGAAAGAAATATTGGTGGTAAACATCAATCCCACTTGCTCAAGGGAAAGAAAAATATGGATCCCATGGACAATGTATGGTTTGATTCCTCTGTAAAGAAACATGCATATCACTACCAAAAACCTCAGAGATGAACCAATGCACCCCAATGACATCTAAAGAAGAAGACATCCCAATATTTTCGAAAGACTAAATGCCTTGATAGAAATTTGTATGTTGAATGCCGAACCACTGAAAATTTTACCTTCCAAGTTGGAACTTCTCAAGCCTTTCTATCTCATTCTTTGTAGAACGAATAGGTAGTCGACTTTGGGTGCACTCATCACATGGATTAAGATACCTTATTCATGTTGTTGGATGAAGCTAAGGATATGAAAATTGTTTTCTAGTTTGAATCTGGATCCTTGATGTTGGTATGCTAAGATTGACAATTTCTTTCTTCGACTTGGTTTCAAACATTGTGAATCTGATCACAGTTTATATGTAGTCCATACAAATGGATATACTTTGATTTTTTTGTATATGTAGATGACTTACTCATTACTGTAAATAATAATGATCTAATCCGTAGATTGAAGAAACAACTTGCTAACTCCTTTGACATGATAGATCTTGGTACTCTACTTTATTTTTTGGGTCTTCAAGTGTTGGCAGTCTGTGATGATTTTTTTCATATGTCAGTCTAAATATGTGATGGTTCTTTTGACACATTTTATGATGGCTGATTGTAAGCCTTTTGATACTCATTTTGAATTTGGAGTAAAGCTCACCAAAACTTTTCAAACACCCATAGTTGATGCTACTTTCTATCGACAACTAGTCGATAGCCTTATTTATCTTAATTATAGTCGACCTAACATTTCCTTTATTGTTAGTGTGGTTTCTCGGTTTGAGAAAGACCTTAAAGAAAGCCACTATAAATAAGTCTAAAAAATTGTCTGCTATATACAAGGAACCACACATTTTGGTATCAAGTATTCTTTAAGTTTAGATTTGTTGGTTGGCTTCACCGACTTTGACTTGGATGGAAAAAATGATGATAGGAAGTCCACTTTTGGCTATTTTTTTCTCTTTAGCTATGAACCATTAGTATGGTCGTTGAAGAAATAGAAGGCAGTCTCTTTGTTGACTATGGAAGCAAAATATCGTGGTGTTGTTTAATAAGGTACTGAAGCTGTTTAGATTCTCCAACTTCTATGAGAACTTGGCCTTCTTGTTCAGACCTCAACTATAATCTATCGTGATGATCAAAGTGTTATACAGGTTGTTGAAAATCATGTTGTCCACAATAAGATGAAACATGTTGAGTTCCATGCTACCTATTTGAGACAATTGGTTTATGAAAATGTTGTCTCGCTTGAATATTACAGAACCAATGATTAGGTTGTTGCTATCTTTAGAAAACCTTCACTTGAAGCTAGAATTATTCAGCTCTATTTGATGCTTGGGATTGAAGAAGAAGCCACAATTATGGAGGGTTGTCATGATGTCGTAATTTTACCGCATGAATCTCTAGAGATGTGTGCTGATTGGGGTGTTTTGGGACATCAATCATTGATGGTTCATCACACTTCCCCTAGATTCGGTCGATCGAGCGATCGAACTACATTTCGACACAGTTGGTCAAGCGATCGACTTGACCTCTACATTAGTCAGTCAAGCGGTGAACATACCGGTTGGTCGGACAATCGAACAACAGTTGAAGTTACTCATGCAGTGGATCAACTAGCCCAACAATTGACTTTGAGTTAGATGCATAGGAAGTCAGGTCAAGCATCCTTGTTGAGCTAACTTGACAACACATATTTAAGGGAGTTAAATCTAACAATTGATAGTTACATGTGGATAATATCTTCTTGATTCTATGGAAGTTGGTTACATCATAAAGCTATAAATAGAAGACTCCATGGGTCATTATCATCAAGTGATCAAGCTATTTTTTTTATATTATATGGACATATCAATATCCAATATGCACTGTGATGTTCTGATTAGAGTGAGCTTTGCTTAAGTGTTGTAACGATGTCTTTAGACACCACCCTTTGACTTCAAAATTTTTTGTATCCTTTTCCATTATTTGTATTAGTGAATTATCTATTTCATGTCATGTTTTATTATATCGCCTAACAAGAGTGTGAAGGAGTTTTGTGAGTGTTGAATGTATTAAACATCACAAACAATAAGACTAGTTCCATCTACTTCTTTGGGCATTGGATTCAAGCAACATTTTGAAATATGAATTAGATGTTCAAGAGGAATGATGATTTGAACCCTAATATGCAATAACTTATCCACCTTAGGATCAAATCTTACAAGAAAACAATCCCTAGGGAGAAACCCTTTATGGAACCTAGGTGTCCTTTTCTTTCTTCTAGAGTGTCTAGTTTAAGGATCAAATGAACTAAAGTCAAAACCATGAGGTGCAAACCCTTATGGACCTTAGGTATTTGAATTTATCTAGATACTAATCCTAGGGTGCAAATCCTTATGGCTCTGTCCTATGGTTTCACTAGAACAATGTAACATAAAACAAGATGGTAGTTATCACATTATACCATGAAAAAACATATCTACTTGAAGAATAACACTTGCATATACAAGTTTCTATGTAATAAAAACCTTATCTTGAACATTTATACATCCAACGAAATGAAAAGCATCCACAAAATCCTTGCTCCAAAGTGTACACTATTCTCCAATAAAGAAAAAGAGTTACAACGAACTTTTCCAAGAGAGCTCTCTCACAACTGTGAGGAATTTTTATGATGAAAATTAGTTCATGTGCTAGCCTTGTTTATATAAGGTATCCCTAGCTCTATTTAGGCACATAATAAAGGAAAATGAAAATAATTCATGATACAAGTATGGGTGACCCTCAAATAGCCTCGACAAATGATAAATCATACAAAATAGTCATCATAAGGCCACATGTGTGGTGACTTGAAGCCTCCAATGGTTGAAGGAGGGCTTCGCAAGGCCATATGTCATCGTCCAAGGTGCAAGCAAGGTGGAATAGTGTCATATGTTGGATTACTGAGAAGGGGGGTGAATCAATAATAGAGTAATTTAATCTTTTTTGATCATAAAATGCAAGTGTTATATTAATGTAGCATTATCATCCAATTGTTGCAGAGTAAATAAACAATGAACAAATGAACAATCACACACATACACAGTACACCAGTGTTTTACGTGGAAACCCAAAGCGGGAGGAAACCACGAAATGTTTTTTCTTATATGTCTTTAAGAATTACATTCATTTGAAGTACCAATGTTAAGAACCCAATACTGAATACAAAAGCACCACAACAGATATAGAAGAACAATATAGAAAAACACAACTTTATTATATCAAACCCTTGAGGTAGGGCAACACCATACAATGGATCCTATTATGGAAGGGATTCTCTCCTGTTCACTTGCCTCTTCGAGGGGCATCCTCCTATTGAGCTACCACTCCAAATACAATAATTCTCTTCATGTCTCATTACATTGCTTGAACCCATTTATATAGTGCTACCATCACCTAAGAACATTCTAGAGGAGGAATCTTCTAGAAGTAGAACCTTCTAAGAAGTCCTCTTACATTTATTATATCTAACTACCATAGTGGGCCTTATTTAATAATATAGTGGA